>JBBPFP011297141.1:0-10119 GCA_037974795.1 Kaempferia galanga
TTAGTAATTGGCCAACGATAGTGCTCAAGGAGCACTGGCCCTTGGATTAGTCACCCTACGGGTGGATACCAAGTAAATCTACTGTGTCCTTGTCTCTGTCTTAGTTTTTATTTCTGTCTTTAATTTCCGCTGCAATAAATTTCTGATAAAATCAAAATAGTCGTAATTCACCCCCCATCTTACGACATATACGGTCCTACAGCCCCCCCTCTCAAAACCGCCACCCTTCGCCCCTGGTCCATCCCATGGTCGGCTATAAGCATAAGTCATAGTGACCTATGCCTAGCTCCTTATTTTTTATCGAAGCTCTATACACAAAAAGAATATAATATTATAAAAGACTAGTACTATTTCATTCTCTAACAATTAGGAAACATTATTTTGAATATATTAAATATATTTTATTTATAATTTTTTAAGAGATTTCATTCTCTAACAGTTTAGAGACATTTTTTAATATATTAAATATATTTTATTTATATTTTTTTTAAAAGAATAGAAAAGAATAGAACCAACGTGATTAAAGATTTACATAAACTAATTATCTAAATTAGAAATATGGTAAAGATTTGGTAAAGATTTTAATACGGCTCTCATCAATAAGAACATGAATTAGATTTTTTTTTTATCTTATTATATAATACAAAAATAAAAACTAATTTTTCTTTGAGTTCCCTCTCTTTCCCTTTTCTTATTCCCCATTTATATGCTTCTCTCACTCATTAAGAATAGGAAAGAAACATCAAACCTAACACTATCCGATTGGTGCTATCATATATATGCTTTTTGATTAAATTTAAATGTTGATGTATTTATTTGTATTGTGTCTCATCTAAATGGACAATTTTATTATTTTTAAGAATAACGAGTTAGATATCTGTCATTTCGCTTTAAGTTTATTTTTTGTTTAGATGTAATTACTATTATAAATTGTTTGATCTATCTTTGTCTAAATTATATCCTTTACAACTATTATAGTTTAGGTAATAAAAAAGATGTTTTTTTTTCTTTGTTATGTCGCTAAAAAGACTCTCATTTTAATTTTTGATAAATGATAGTGCCTCGATCTTTATTTTCTAATAATGCGTACTAAATTTAGTTGAGCATAGCATTATTATTTTTTATTCAATTTTGTTTCTTCTGTAAGGGTTATTTTCTTGCCTTTTTCATTTAAGTAATTAGATATATTTATATATTTCTTTATTTTTAAATAATTCTAAACATATTTATTTTCAGCTAAGTGAATTGTACATTTATTAATGCTTTGAGATATATAATAATATACTATTTAATACTGTAAAACTTATACTTCCCTGAGTTAGGTTATCAAATTTTAATAAAAAAACTTAATTAATAATTTTACTTTTCATAAATGATAAAACTAAATTTTATATAAAAATTTATTTTTAAAATTAATATTTAATCTGGTAAAAAAATATTAAACCATATTCTAAATCTGAATATTTGTTATTCTCAAATTCAAATAAAAATTAATGATAAAATTAATCAATTCACCTTCACGTCAACGACTCAGTGTGATTAAAATTTTTGTACATCCTCAACCATCCATATATAAATCGCCCGGCCCGGTTCGAAGGAGGTAGCTGCGAGGGCGTGAGGAAGGTGCGGCGATAGAAGTTGAAAGCGGCCTCTCCTCCGTTTCCTCTGCCCTGTTCTCCTTCCGATGGATTCCTTGCGATTGCTCAAGAAGCCGAAGCTGGAAGAAGAAGAGGCGATCGAGCTCAATGGAATGACCCTTGCAGCGAAGCGAGATGATGTTAGTGGTAATGGTGGCGACGAGTCGAGAGGAGGCGGCGGTAGCGATGGTGATTCTCTGAAGGAGCAGGAGGAAGCCCTAGTTGCCCTGATCGAGCACCGTACCAAAGAATGCCAAATTATTAAGAAGAAGATCGACCATTACCAGTCCCAGGTTTTCCACGCTAATCGATTGATCGATTTCAGCAATTTTGTTTCTTTCCTATATCTTCCTTATTCGGATCTTCAAGTTCGTTTGGTGATGTTGTTCTGCAGCTCGTGGAGGCGGAGAAGAGATTGGGCGACTCCCAAGCCAAGTTGTCACGTATTCGCCTTAGGGCTAAAGCTTCTTCCCCTGCCTCGGCCATCTCAGTTAAAGAGGAAGATAGACAGATACAGTCGAGCCCGAGAAGCAACATCCTGGATGGTATTGGGAACCGTCCCGTGCCTGCGCAGCAGCCACTGCGGCCTCAACTTATAATCCCTCCTCATAACCCCAAACCTATAACTTCCATAGCTGCAGATTCCAGAGGCGGACGGAGTGGGAGGACGGAATTAAACACACCCGCTGCTGCTGGTAGCCGGACGAATCCTTCGTCTTTTGCTCGGTCAGACGGTGGCTCACCTGTGAGATCTCAAGAAAAGATCACGAAGAGGAAATTTGGTAACCATAAAATTATCTTTTTACCTCTTTCATTTGCTCCATCCTGGTTAGTTTTTTGCTTGTAGTAGTGACACTCTTCTTTATTCCTTCTCTCAAAATTCCTCCGTTTAATCTTGGCAGAGCAGAAAGATCACAAGGATTTGATCCCAATCATACGATCTTCATCTTCTCCTTGCACAATTAGATTCCAAGCTGGCACCATCATTTCCAGTCAACATAAGAGGAAACTGAGATGCCTTGAGGTGTGCCCTGTGAATGATCACCTCTTTATCACCAGGTAATAGAGAAGCATGCAGATGTTTGCTGATTAAACTTTTATAATAAGCAACTGCGGCTTGTGCTTTCAGTGTTTGCAATGCATGACAAATTCAAGGTTCTAAACCACCACTTTGCATATGATATATTTCCACAGTGATTTATCTTTCTTTGTTTGACTTGCCATTTTAAAAAAGTTAATCACAGTAGAGAATCTATTTTCTATGTTAATACCCTTATTTCTTTTTATTGTAGTTGACACTTATACAACATTACATTTTCTATATGTATTGTAGCCGACCCCACCAACTTTTTCCATGACTAATGGAAAATCAAGGATGAAAATCTTCCAATCAAATTCTTCAATTTCTTGTGGTAAATTATTAAAAATAAAAATTAATGTTTAGTGGTTTAGCATTAAAGTTAGTGAAGTAATCAAGCTCTTAAGAATCTAGTTTTACTCGCAATGTTCACTAGTTCTTTAAATAACCAACACCACAAGGGCATCAATATTTGTTGCCTGCACACTGCTGTGTAGTTTTTCCCTAATTGCCACTGTCTCGAGAATTTCTTCACGCAGAAAAACATCCACCTACAAATTATTGAAATCTCTCTTTGTTTTGTAATTCCACTTTTACTGTCCAAATTACGGAGGGATAGATCCAATTTTTCTTCATGCAAAATGACTTTGATTTCATTTGTCCCTTCAATACTTACAAGTTTAAGATCAGCCAACAAAATTAGGATGGGTCTGGTAAGTTGAACAAACCTTACTAGAGCATAATGTAAACTGTTCAAGATGTTCCACCTTCCCCAATGATCTGCTGAGATGGATGGTGGTATTCTCTTAATAGAGTACTACAAATTAATCAGCAATCCTTTGTATATTTTCTCCACACTTCATAGATCCTATTCATCTTTAATTCTCTTGTTTCGTTTTTGTTAAAGATGCATTTGTCTACTTCTGAACTCAAAGGCTATCAATTCTAATTTAGTTTCTTAATCGCTGCTAATTCACTTTGATGGTGCTGTGCAGTGCATTGGATGGAGTTGTAAATTTATGGCAGTTGCAAGGAAAAGGGTAAAGTTCCATCTTCTCAATATTTTCCCCACACTTATGGATGAATTATTGAGCTTATTGAATTTTCCTAACTCCAAAATTGAATCTCTGTTGTGCAAGCCAAAATGAAACTTATATTTGTAACCTCTTTGTTCCTTGAAGAGTTGAAGTTCTATCAAAACAAAATCTGACTCTCTCTCTCTCTCAAAGTTTGTGGATTAACTGCTCAATTCTTTATTTCAGATCCAATGCCTCGTTGCTAAGCATTGTGGATTGTTTATCACCAAAGCAACGGAGATGGCCTGAAGATATGGCATGGCATCCCAATGGAGATAGTATCTTTGCTGTCTACACTGCTGATGGTGCTGACTCACAGATCTCAATTTTAAACTTGAATGCATCACGCGAAGTAAGTTTTTTTGGTGCTCAATGTCCCTGGTATTGTTTGATTCTTGAAAAGTTTTAATTTTTCACCAGAGGTTTCTTTTGCCCTCTAGAGTAATGAGCGAACCCAACATTCAGTGAGTTGCATTTACTAATATTGGTATATAATAATTATGCATGTGTCATCTTTCTTGCACAGTTCCCTGAAAGACATAACACAGTTGTTGGCACATGTTCTAGAAACAACCACAATAATATTTATCGCATTTTAGAGAGAGAACTTTGCTTTTCAAATACATTTTATTTTAGAAAGTTTTTGGTCTGATGCTTTTTGCAGCTGAGGGCTATGGATTGCTTTTCCTATATACCTTTGTTCTTGAGAATTCTTAACTGTTGTAGCATGGTAGAGGCCACTTTAAATGAAAATTACAAGCAATATCCCTAAATCTTGCCTTTTGCTTTATGCATTTTTTCGCAATGTAGAGCCAATACAACAAACGGTTAAACACTAGTATCTCCAAATATTTGTGGTGGCTACATGAATCTCGGCTACTATAGCATGGTAGAGGCCACTTTAGATGACAAATTACCAGCGATGTCCCCAAATCTTGCCTTTTCGCTTTATGCATCTCTTTGCAGTGTAGAGCCAATTCTACAAACAGTCAAACACTTCAAACTCAGTTTCATGAATCTTTCTCCACCATTGAACCCTTCTTAACCAAAACACTTCAAGCTCAGTTTCATGAAGTTAGAAAAAGAAGGCTGTGCACATGATGCTTCAAACCTAGTGGCAGCCTTTTGCTAGACATTTCAGCTCATTGCATTCACGTTTGTTGCCAATGTCATGATCTTAATTGTTCATCTCTGCCTTAAATAGAGAGGAGTGGGTATTTTAGAATGGTGGCCAGCAGATCGTGTTTCCTCTCAGTAAGGTCTTATATTTCACCTTGGTATTTCCCTATATAAAAACCATCCCAAATCACAAGTGATTATTGATGATGAAAATGTGATTAATTTATTAAAAACAAATAGATGAAGTGTTATAAACCAAATCATAAGTGAGAGAAGTAAAATGAACTCTTTCAGGTAGGCTTTTCTCCTTTTTCACTGATTTAAGGAATAAATATATTGTTATCAGGTTTTTAAATGCACTTATCAAAGCTACATAGCATATGAAAACAAGAACCACCTTGTGTATATTTTATGTCGGTTAGTCCTACTACAAATTTTGCTTATTGTCTAGGTGCTAAAAGCGGCGTCTTGTACCATTTTTGTGTCATTTTGTTCACGAATGTTTGTGAGTATTAGCTTGCTTATACAGCGATGATACGCTGTTGTGTGACTGTGTGAGTCGGTGTCCGGAAGTGATTCTGGCGCCTCGACACCGACTCACTCTGAGCACCCGGATCACTTCTGGGCGCCCCGACTCACTCAGTCACATAGTAGTGTTGTGGAAGTGAGGTGCACAACAGATCAAAATTATATGTGTGTGTGTATTTGTGCCAATACTAAATCATGATAATGATAGATTTTCTTTTGAATTTGTTGATTATATTTACATGGCGATATTTGCACAATCATGAGAATGATAAATTTGCTATTATAATCCAATAATAAATTTTATTTTCACAATTTGCATGGTGATATTTTCTTTTGGATTTTAATTATACTTTGGTTAGGCTATATTGCACCCGTAATTGATGCAGGAGGACTTCACCCACTCTAAGATATGGATCTATCCAAGTGCAAAGGGTAGGCTAGGAAGTCCCCAAGGAAGCCCCATCTCATCACCATCCAAAATGATGCAAAATTGGCGAAGCTTCTTGTGTTGTTTTGGTCCAATGCTATTAAAAAAGTTAGTCTGGATCCCTAAGTTAGATGTGCTAAATTGATTTAGGTGGAAGGTGTATGAAGTAGAGGAAAAAGAGCAGTCCGGTGCATGAAGCTCCTGCCAATACGAGGTTCCAGGGAAGGGTTTATTGTACGCAGTTTTATTTGCAAGAGACTATTTCCGAGACTTGAACACGTGATCTCTAGGTTAGATGACAACAATGGTTGCGGCAAGGCTCCCCTCCTGTATGATGAGGAAGATCAAATAAAATTCTAGGTGATGTAATAGCAAATGTTCTAATTAGTTTTAATATTATTAGTGATATAAGCCTGCAATGGACCGAGGGAGGGATAAAATCAGTTTAGACAACCCCAGGTAATCAGAACTTAAGATTTAATTGATGATGATGTCTGAAAGTAAATTGCTTTTATTGCTCTCTGGATACAAGAACCTTATTCAGGAAGGGAATATATGTAAATTGTAAATTTGAAGATATACCTCCGAAAATTCTTTTTCGCTTTTTGGTGAGTGCTTCAATCTCCTCTTTCTTACTAGCCAGATCATTTGAAGCACCAAAGCTCAAGTTCCAAAGCTTCAGGAAAGAAGCATCAGTTCATAAGGTGCTTCTGCATATGTTTTATTGGAAATTCCACTTGTGGACCAGCTTTAGATTTCACCCACTTTATGATGCATGTGACAGTTATTCATCATCATACTAGTTATGAAGAAGAGGAGTGGGAGAAACCATACTCACTTTGACTGTATTTCAGTGAAATCTGGAAAAAAACCTTTCAGGCCTGATAGTGTTGACTGCCCCTAGTTGAATTGCATGATTTAGAGTAAATTTCTCCAGCAGTAATATTTCACTGCCGTGTGAGCTGTTTCTGCTTCTGATGAGCAGTTTACTTCTGACTTGATTTTACGGTGTTGTTTCAATGAGGTCTTTTATGTGTAAGTTGTTCCTTTTCTCCCTTTTCCCACAGGAAAATTATGGCATTAATTGCAAAAGACTCTTTTTTAATAATTTTGATGACATATTCAGATGATTTATTAGATGTATCACAGAAAAAGATGGCATGGGGTGTTAGTAGTAGGCTGTCTGCTTGTGGCATATTGCAGCACATGGGCCTTCATTAGATGCATTTTTTTACTTGCTGAAATTTTATTATTTGAATTCTCATTGTATTGTTTGATCATTGCTTACACTCGATATGTTTTTGTGGAATTATGTAATAATTACTTTAGAATTCTGTAATTGCTTATGTTAGATACAGGGATTAAGCACACAGATAATCTTGATACTCAATAGATTGCATTGCTTATGTTTGAACAGAGAAAAGTTACCTTCTTGGATCAAAAACCTCATCGCAAAGGCATCATAAATAGCATAAGATTTATGCCATGGGCTGATACATGTTTCCTAACTGGCGGGAGTGACCATGCTGTGATGCTTTGGCAAGAAGTAGATAGTTCATGGAAACACAAGACAGTGCACGCACACATGCATTCTTCTGCTGTCATGGGAGTTGCTGGATTATACCAGAAGAAGACTATACTATCTGTTGGTGCTGACAAAAGGATCATTGCTTTTGATCTGTCAACAGGAAGGCCTGAGTTCAGAAATCAAATAGAAAGCAAATGTATGAGTGTGCTTCCAAACCCATCAGACTTAAATTTGTACATGGTGCAGTCAGGGTAAGTAAATAAGCTTTTAGTAAGGTTGATACTAAAGAAATATTTTCAAATATCATATGATAGTTTAACAATACATCATGTTGCTTGTGCATTTCAAAAAGAGTTATCTTTAATGTTATTTATCTCAACATATCATACGATAGTTTGCAATACAGCATGTTGCTTGTGCATTTCAAAAAGAGTTATCTTTAATGTTATCGATCTCAACATCATTGTGGTTTATTCCCTTGGACCATTAGCATTTTAATTCAAAGGGCTGATCTTGTATCTTAATGATTCAAACTTTGTAATGCTCTTCTTTAACCAAGGCTAGTAATAATCTGGGGCATTGTCTTCTAGATTGTTGGCTTTGAAACCAAGGTTAACTTCCTCATGAACATATTTTGCCACCTCTCGAGTTCCATCACTACTAAAGGTTAATTTAGCAATATTCTCAAAGTGCTTCAGACAAAGTGAACTTGTATTGCCCAAAATTCTTTTGTTGCCTTATTCTTAGTTTGGTTGATGTTCTTCCTTCCACTTCAGCTGAACTACTTCTTGCTGACTTAGACAAATCAAGTTCCTTCAAAAAGTGCCCTTTACCAACATAGGAACCTGCAAGACCTTTTGAATCTAAGTCAGACGAGAGTGGTGAGTGAGATGTCAAATGTCTATTTATCATCTTCAGGGATCTATCTAGTTACCTTCGGAGCTGTTATTGGCTATTACTTTTCCAGTTGTCAGTGACAAACTCCTATAGGGCCACAGAAATTGCTAAAAGTAACAATAGGTGTCAGGATGTTACAGTCTAATTGGCCCAGGTTGCTACCCGTAAATCATCCCCTGCCTTTTCTATCCTCACCCCTTCCTATGCTTCTCATTGGTTGTACATTACTGGGTAATCGTATCTGTAATAATGTAACTGGTTTAAAGTTGAGAGCTGCTAGGGAAGGACTTCTCACTGTCCAAGTATTTGTTGCGGTAATTTAATCTTTTCATGGGTGTTGAATCTTCTCTGCCTGTGTAATTTTATTAAATTATGTTCAATCGACCAGCTAATTGCTAATGCTGATGAAACAACTGACATACTTGAATGGAGTCACAAGGATCTTTTGCTAAAATTCAATTGGCATTTGTCCTTGCTAGGAGTACCTTCTTCACACACTTGCTAATAAACCGGTTTCCTTGTGACCAGGAACTATTATTATTTAGTCAAATATGGAACATGATCATGATAAGTTGATCAGTGAGTAGGCTAAGCCGACAATATTGCTTTTGGGCAAAAATCAAATTAGATGACCATATTTTATTTATTTATGGCTCATCCAAATTGATCCCTCCTTATCCTTTGATTACAATTGCTAATCCTCACAAATTTGTCTAGCCAGGCCAACATTATCTATTACGAGATAAGGCGAGATCAATCTTTCAAGCCCTTTTTAAAGCTTTATGATGTTAATGTAGGTGCAAATTCTGGTGTATGTTTCATGCTTATTGGAACTGGTGACGGTCAACTGGGCAAGAAATTTATGTTTATAGAAATTATGCTTTCACTGATAAATCTCCCACATTTTATGAGAATTTTTGAGTTTTCCTTGAATTGTCTTTCTGAAATGTCACTTGATACATAGCTTTTCTTGTAGAAATTATGCTTAATCTGTTTTTATTAGGGGCCTTCTACCAGTGGTATTTGTTTCTAACAGTTGGACACCATAATACTACCTTCCAGGGAACCTGGGAAACAACTTACTTTGTTTGATATGCGATTGAGGCAGACAGAACTTCATACATTTGGGTGGAAGCAGGAAACCAGTGAATCCCAATCTGCTCTGATCAACCAGGCATGGTCTCCTGATGGTCTCTATCTATCCTCTGGTTCCGCAGATCCCGTAATACATATCTTCGATATCAGATACAATGCAAGCAAACCTTCCCAGTCGGTCAAAGCACATCAAAAGCGAGTTTTCAAAGCCGTGTGGCACCAGTCTCTTCCCCTTCTCATATCCATATCATCTGATCTCAATATCGGATTGCACAGGACATATTAAGCAGTTTCAAATGATCTGTATCTCAATTGAAATCAAAGGAGTTCTGGTCTCGACCCGGCTGGCGACAAGCAGCAAAGCACTTGAGGCAACTTCAAACTTCTTAGCATTGTAGCTAAAGAGCGACGAAAAAGCGACTTACAGGGAGTAAGAGCTGTGGCGAGACGGCCACTTTTTCTGTTAGCCATTATCGACTTCTGTAAATTTTATTTGCCTCCTCGATGGAGATGAGGAGGATAAGCTGTGGACTGCTAAAATGCGGCTAGCTTAGGAACTGCCTCAATTTTTGAGCACAAAATGGTTGGTCAAACACCGCACAAAGGTTAACTTGAGTTCACTATCATTTTTTGCTAATTTTGTATCAATCTCAAAGGAATTGAGATTGTTTGATGTCTAGAGAGCACAATCACTGGAGCTATGATGGGTGGGTTCATTAAACTATAAGTCCCTT
>JBBPFP011297250.1:0-10119 GCA_037974795.1 Kaempferia galanga
AAAATAAAACCATGAGGGTTTAGGCCCAAAGTGGACAATATCATACCATTATAGAGATATATGAATCATTTTGGACACAACAAATGGTATCAGAATCATGGTCCATACCAGATGCCATATGAGATGACCTTGAATGAAGTTGCGAAGGCCCAGAGCAGGTCAAGGTGACTAGATGCTCACAGGGAGGGGGGCCCGGAGCACGTCAAGACCTCCCGGAGCAGGTCAAGAGTGATTGAACATGGATGCTTGCTGGGAGGCCTGGAGTAAGTCAAGAGTGACCGGATGCTTATAGGAAGACCTAAACTATGAGAGTAATGGTGATCCTTCGTTTGAGGAGAGAATTGTTGGGAAACAATTAAAATCCCACATTGGAAAGATATGGAAAAGATCATGGGTTTAAAAGGATGTAAGATATCTCTATTGGCATGAGATCTTTTGGGTAGTGCTCAAAAATAAAATCATGAGGTTTAGGCCCAAAGTAGATAATATCATATCATTGCAGAGATATGTGAATCCTTTTGAACACAACATGAACTTATTTTGTTATTGTATAAAAACTGCTAGGCAGCATTCCAAGAAACTTAAGGAATAAATTGCTCCAATTATAGTTGGGATGTAAGGTTCATTATTTTAACTATACACTCTCTGACTATCTGAGATAGGATAAATCTTATATAGAACACAACTCCACCAACTCCAAATACATCTGTGTACATCCATAGATTGGCCGTTTCCAATTCTTCATCCTTATAATACTAAATTATGAAGATAACTGATAGAAATCAAGAAAAATACTGGAGGAATAAGAAAAGTTATACAATGCGTAAAAAAGGTCACATGCAGACTTGTAGAGGAATTTTTTACAAAGGAAAAAATAATGTGCGTACTCAAGATCTATACTCAGACATGGATGTACCTTGGAATAGACACTATACAAGCTTTTGAGCCGACTAGCTAGAGATACCTCCATTCCTGGTATGTAGCTGAGCAGTAAAGAATGTTACTATCTAGTTAGATAATGTACTAGCATAAAAATTATGGCAAAACCGATGCATAAATTTGAATGGAAGAAATAATTAAATACATCAGAAAACACAAACCAGTTAGTCATACTACAACAGAAACAAATCTTACGAGGTGGATATATGCAACTCTCTTTCAAGTGCTTCCTCACAAACTGCTAAAGATGATAAAGCAATGACAGAGTCACTGATACCCTTGGTCATCCCATCAGGTGATTCTGATAATTTCCTCAGATTATTAAGAAAGTTAGCGCGCTTTCTCCTGTCCAGCAATAGATCGAAAGGCAGGACAGCTTGTAGAAGATCCTGTAGGTACAACACTAACAGTTAATGCAAGTTAGAATTTACTGTGAAGTGAAATGGCTGTAAAAGACCTAAAAGCATGCTCTATGTATGATTCAAGAAACTTACAATGTTTGACTTTATTTTTTGTAGTAAAATACTTTACAAAAATGCACTTATCAAATATTAGTGCAAATTACATAGGACGGCCAAAGTTTCTACTGAACAAAAGTATCAAAAGGAAAAAGGAAAGAAAAATATTAATAGAACATGCAAAGTCAGATAGCTAGATTATTTTAACATCAAAACTCTATACAATAGTATCTAGTTGGTACATATAGCCCTACATATTGTACATCTACAACTTCGCTTTGAAGTTTCAAGTTGTTTGTCAGAAGCATCACATCCAGAACTTATTACTTCCTGCAATTCGTAGTTTCATACTTACCTTCATATTTTCTCCTTCGTTGGTTTCAACAGGCCAGTTTTCAGGTAATATTGTGCAGTCATCTTTTGATTGGGGAAGAAGGTCGGCCTTTGTAGATAGTCTCCTTAACTGTCGAACTTTATTACCTGGAGCCCACATTGAGGCAAGCTCAGCTCGTATCATCCTGAATGTTTGTGGCTGTACAAGATTAAGATAGGGCGTTATAACATTAAGCCATTTAGAATACCTACTGAATTATGTAAGAAGTAAATTTGAGATTACAAAACCACATCATGGTGTATCTCACCACAATTAACCACAAAAATCATTTCCAGCACAGAAGAGATTTAATTTGATAGAAAATTCTTTAAATAATAGAAGGAAAAAACATGTTACCATATTTAGTCTACTCTGAAGATTGGTAGAGAACAAGTTGATTCTTTCCAGGATGCTCAATTTTTTATCTTACAGGAATTGTGAGTCTTCTTGTTATTTTATGTTACTTGTATGGACATGACTTGCCCTGAACATACTAGCATGCTTCACATTGCCTAGCTCATATTATTGTCTTGGCGGTTCCACACATAGTTAGCACGACAAGAGGAGAAAACTTTGTTTTTTGCATTGGATTCCAGCAACAGTTACACAGGTATTAAGGGTGTTTTATGTTGGATTCCAGTAATAGTTGGTTTTAAACCCTTGGGATTCCAAGTAAAAGAAAGCATGAAATGCTTTTCAGTGATTTGAGTACACAAACAAAAATAGGAACTGTGAAAATTGAGACATAAAACTATCGTAATTATGTACAGTTGGAAGATTTATCAACTCAGCAGTCCCTGTTTGAATACTTCGTGATTCCAAAATGCATATTATAAAAAGAAATAACAGACCTGAAGGACTGCAAAGCATAAATCCTCCAGTTCAGCTTTTAAAGCCCAAACACCCAATCTAGATGCAAGAGAACACCAAACTGCCAATGTCTCTTGGGCAACTGCTTGAGCTTTGGGCGTTGGCAAAGCATAGCTGAAAGAATCAACAAACACTGAAAAACTTGAGTACAATAGCGAGTATTACTTGCGATATTTGGGACAAAAAAGAATCAAACATGATTCCAAATTCCTCTCGAAGAATTGACCTTGACGAGATGTTTATAACATGACAAAGACTTGAATACACAGCATAAGCCAGAACGAGTGCAAATAGACTTCAACATCACAAATTTTGCAATGTTGAAAATTCTACAAGGTGTAAGAGGAGAAATCTGTTCTAGAAAATTATTTAGCTCGGCCAATGAATAAAATTGATCTATCAGCAAGCATAGTTCCTTCATATCTAGAAGTATGGATTATGTGTATTCAGAATGCATGGCTAGTCACTGCACTCAATGAATCCCATGTTCATTTGACTAATAAAACATCCTCCCTTCTCCCCACAATGGCCAAAATGTGTATGGGCAACAAAGACATATATTATGAGACAAAGTGATACACATCCAGGGAGAGTGGAACTCAAGCTACCATGCAATTTATCCCAACTTACAATATGAAAACTAAATTGAGCCATACGCGGTAGAAATATTCTAACTGATAGCCTCATTGGCCTACCATGTCCACAAAAGAGGACAAAGAAGTGAAGTGAAAAGGAACCATTAACTCGTTAGCACAAGAAGCTTTTTGGGACTAAAAATTTAAGAACAATGTCTAGTAAAACACCTACATTGTTCGCATGTTATGCAAACGATCTGCCAACTTGATGAGGACAACACGTGGATCATCAACCATTCCCAAAAGCATAACCCGTAGGTTATTCGCCTGCAAGATAGGTTAAGATGCTAAACAACTGTGTAATGTATCAAAGAGATCAATAGGCTAAACAATTAGGTTGATATGTATTTCAACTGTGAAGTTAAAGATCACAATCATAACATCGAGCAATGCATTGTACAATGCTACAATAAGCTCACAATGAATTATTATATATATTTCAACTTATGTTTTTATGATTATTGTGTGCATATGCATGTGCAGATGCACGTGTGGATACTTGTGCAAGCTCTTCCCTCACTACTAGAGTTGCCAGGTCCAAGATTCCAAGTACATTTCCTACTAAAATCAATTAGAAATCGAGCAATGCAACATAAGGATTTTACAAGATAGAGCATTCCTTTACACTGAAAGTCATGGTGTGTTTCTTACAGTGGAAAGACTTGGGGAAAGAAAGAGAGGATCAGGAAAGTGGAATGGTTTTCCTATATTTCTGTGGAAAGGGAGGAAGAGAAGAGAATTTTTTCTCTCTCTCCATTTTCCCTATCTGGCTTCTGTTCAAATTGGGTGGGAAGTGACTATAACCACATATGACAAATAGCTTTAAAAGAAATAATATAAAATATTTATCAATACTTAATTTAGTATATTTTTGTACTCTTTTATATTTTTGAAAAGCGAAATCACAAAGATAACTTCCTTGCCCTTTCTTTCCCTCCAAGGATACAATGTGAAGAAAATTATACATGTTTCTTTCCCCTCCCAGGAATAAGATGTAGAAATCACTCTACCACAGCTCTACCACTGACTTCTTTTCTTAAGGACATTTCTTTTGACCCCACTCCTGAGAAATACAACTTGCTAGTTGCCATGATACAAAGGCAAAGAAGTAAGAAAAAACAGGTAAAATTTTGTCTTCTTCTACACTGGAAAATTTAGCTTCTAAAAATAAAACAAGAATGCAAGTATAGTGGAAATATAAATTATAAATAAGGCTAGGAAACTCCTAAGGAAACTAATCCGAAATAAACCAGTTTATCTAAACCTTCATCTTTTGAGGTTTGAACAAGCATCTAGAACAAAGTGGCGTAAGAAAAGAACATCCTCATGTTAATAGGAGCGCTTGAGTTTCTATGTCATTTTTGCAATAGAACTAAATACACAGTTCAAAGAGAACCTACCTGTATATTCATGGAATAGAAGACAGCCCAATGTGCATGGTACCCAAATTTTCAGAAAGAAGACTATCTTAAAATGTATAATATTTCAGATTGAAAATAGTTTGTGGTACTAATAAATTCAATACATTACAAAACACACAAACCATCTTCCATGATGAAGATTAAGTAGAATCCCTGAACTTAAAACTTCATATTCCCTAGGCAACAGAATGCATATATAGGAGACAAGCATACGTCACCTCTTCAGAACTAAGGGTATTTTGATTTATGCTTTCCCGTCGATGTCTTCGCAGCAGCTGCACAGCACAGATGTTGATAATAAGCAAGAAGTGTAAAAAAAAAAAATCTCTGCAACACAGGATTCCAGAAAAAGCCTATATACACCATGATTCGCAAGGGCAACTCCTGAACAAGACGGGTGTACTTAAATTATTTGGTGTTAGAATCAGAACAGGCCAAATTGTTGCTAGAGACAATAAGTTCGGCTTCCCTAGCCAAGATAACAAAGTAACATCGGTTGTAGCTTCATCAGTTTTTAAATACCACAGTCCAACAAGTTTCAAAAATGATCGTACATGCATGATTACATGCATGCGTATAGGTATTAAACACCAACATAATTTATTTGCTCACGATGGATCGACTTAATTTCTGCATCACACTACAAGGCACTGCTGAATATACAAATTAGATACCACCATGGTTAACTTGAAGAACATATTTACAAAAAATCCATGGCTCAGCTAAAGGAGTTTCAAGTTAGTATTGTTCATTATAATGTAAACAGATGTGGTGCACCTACTCACTCAGTCATTTTAGCATACATTCTAATTTGAACACAACTCTCCTGGGGAATAAATGGAGTAAGAAGAAAAAAAATCCAGAATGTATCTTAATTATATCTAAATTCTGAGAATAAAATAAATGGTACCATAAAGTTTGGATGGTATTTTATAAATTTTCTCTATTTTAAATCAAAGGAAATTCATGACCTCCAATTTAACCATCCAAAGAAGAAAAAAAATCAACAAATAAGATCATTGACAAGGCATTCAAGCTAATTGATTATATTAATGCCTGAAAAATATATAATTGAAATTTAATGACCATATGAATGAGGCTTATCAGTTCTAGCCAAGGTCGAGTAGACACATCACAGATTCATGTTTCTTTATATAAGTTTGTTAAACATCTAACATGTAAAAACATGTGGCAGCAAGGTTTACAACTTTAGTTTTATCCAAAGTGGCTAACAAAAAATCTGTGCCCCGGCAGATAGTCTTCTTTTGCTGATTTTTTTCACCTTTCCAAAGGCAATGTACATACATGGGGATGTGAAACACTTAATGGTATGTTACTGAAGCCTTAAGCTTGTGTAAGAAAAACCCTACCAATGTTATTTGAAAGGTTTCAGAGGCTATGAAGGCAAAATCTAACTGGTGTACCATCTGGACTCATGCTTTTTTACCACACTAAGTAGTAATCCTAAGAAGTTTTGTCTAATACAATCACTTGCCTCCGATTGAATAGACAAATAACATACACCACATAAACTTCTTTTACCATTTAGAAATACAGTCAATCATCAAATCACCATGTTGATATGCAACTCTAACCTTTGGGTTAGGTAGTACAAAATTGCCAACATTTTATTCCCATTAAAAGTCATATGGGTTCTTGTGCAGTATAAGATTAGTTGCATTGCACAGATGTTGGAAATGACATCTCTAAACTTTTCTTCAACAACTAGATATCATAAATACAATTAATTAAATCAATAGTCATCCAGCTTAACTTCACTACTTTCTCAATGCAGCACTTCTATTTTTGTATCAATATTCAAAACAAATTTTGAAATCTCTTTTCAGCACTTGAAAAGTGATATTAATAGTCATGTACATTTTAGCAAGTTCTCCTGCATTTAATGCTATTAGCGTCCTAGGGATATTTACAAAATATAATGTAATACATGACAGATATTTACACTTTCTTTAAAAAAAAATCAATGATCTAGTGGCATGCCTGGTTTATATAGCTTAGTTTTGAAACACCAGCAACCAAATGTGCCACATCATCACCAAACTCTCCCTCAATAGTCCTGAGGTTTTCTACTGTGTCATCAATTACATCGTGTAGGATGCCAGCTACAACTGTGTTCACTGCCTGCAATAGATTCACTATAATCAGTACAGACAAAAGAAAGAACCAATGACAAATTTACATATAAAATAAGGATAGATCCTTGATGTAAAGACTAAGCATAACTAGAACCATCAAAGGAATCTATATACCCTGTCTCCGCCCATTGGGACTAAAGCAGCTAAAATCTTTCCGGTATGAATGCAATGTGTAACATAAGGCTCTCCTGTTTTCCTAAATTGAGTTAAATGTGCTTTGCTAGCAAATGCAATAGCTTTCTGTACCTGGAGAGCCAAACAAAGGATAATTATGAAGAATCTAGATAACAAATGTACTAGAAGTTCAGACAGAGAACCTTTATTTCTTTAAAGATTGGGTATTCTGTTACATCTACTCCTTCTAGTATTTGAGTATCTGCATCAAAGAATAGAATTAGGAAATCCAGCAGTGTGTTGTAAAAGGCAAAAAAGAAAATACCATTACAAACAACAGGGTTTCATGCTTCATAATTAGATATCAAATTAATTTGTATTCTTTTCACAATCAGAAAATTTATTAACTACTTTTTGAAACAAATAATGTGCAATGCTTCTTAATTTCAGGTCATGTCAGGAACTTTAACAACGCTTCTAATTTTCAAGATTGTTGTATCACATGTGTTAGGACCTAGCAGTATCACAGAACATCAAGATGTTTACATTGGTAAATTCCAAAAGAGATATTATAACATATTGCTGATGGAAGTGTGAAAACTAGTCCCAGGTTTGCACATTTTGTAATGCAATGATTTCATGTCCAACACAATTATCAATTTTCTCTGCATCTAATGGTTAGATATTTCAAATACACTTATCAATCCCACTCAATAGAAGAAAAAGTTATTACTTTATCTATATTGTACTTCAAATTTATCAAAAAAGTAGTGACTGGGGTCTTTAAAGCTGTAGTTAACTAAAATAAACCAGTATAAATATCGGTTAGAGCATATACTATATGTCCTTCCAAATGCTAATTTCTTACGTTCAAGTTTCTTTTAGAGTTTAGAAAAATGACAAATGATAGGTTTCTCTTCTTCCACTAGTCTCACTCAACATCTCAGACTAGAAACCCCGAAACAAAAAGACCAATTAATCGATTGAAATTTGAAACAATTGGTTCTAATAAAAGGATTTTTGGTCAAAACCTCTCAATGATTCAGATTTTAAGTTTGGTTCATGTTGAAGATAGGATGTTCCACACCCATAGTCTCAAATATTCAAGGATGGCTTCATTCGATTTGGTACATGTTGAAGCTAGGATGGTCCACGTCCATAGTCTCTAATAAACAATCATGGTTGTCCTTGAAGTATAAATTGAGAGGGCGTGCCCCTCCCAAGTAACTAGTCATTTTCGGACAAAATATGCTCCCACTTCAACATTGTATTAGAGTCAAACTCATGCATCTAAGTCATGATGGCCATGAGGGGGCATGCTGGACCTAGGATGTTCCAAACCAACAATCCCACAAGGACTGATGCAGTAGTTTATGGAGGATGTTGAAGCTAGGATTTTCCATTTCCATAGGTCCACATAGAAGAATGTAGCAGTTTAGTCTCTATATACCAAGAGGATGTCCCTCTCCCAACTAATTATTCCATTTTTTTTTATAAGAATGGATTTCACCCCACTTCAATAGTCTTAATTATGGTCTAAGCATGGACTATAACAATATAGGTGTATCGGGTTAGAGTGATAATATTAAAAAGCTTGGGCAGAACAGAAATATCAATAAATGACTGTATATTGCCATGAAATTGTAGGTATAGAACCAATGTGTATCAATCCTTTGTCATATTAATATGCACCATAGTATTAAGCCAACCAAATTAAACATTCTCATCCTTTATCTGTTGATTTTCCTCAGATTGTTCTACTCCAATTTCAGTCCCATTCTTGTAAATACACGAATGGACATTTGAACTCTCAAGCTCAATGGCACTCCATAACCAATAGATTGGAATATCGAACTAGAGAGAAAGGAAGTAATCCCATTTCCACAACCAAACTGAGACAAAAAAGAGTAACTAGGCAAACCAAAAGATGGGAGAAAGGGAACCACACCCGGTCGCTGTTCCACCCTCGGCCACAAGAAATCGACCTTGGTGGAGAGGCACGCGCCGGAGGCGATGGCGACGGCCGTCACGGCTACCTGCGCAAGCGTGGACCCCACCGCCGCGTGCGCCGCCCCGGTACCGCCAGCGGCCTCGGCCGCGGCGGCTATCACTTTTCCCGCAGCGAGGACGGTCCCGATCGGCGGAGGAGAGGCGGCGATCCGCGCGGCGACGTGGTCGAGGACGCAGCGGATTCGAGGGGCGCCGCAGCCACGCAGCGCGGCCGGCAGGAGGGCGTGGCGGGAGCTCCGGAGGCGCATCATGGCGGGGCGGTTCCGCAGAGGACGGCCCAGTCCGGCGCAGGCCGACATGGTAGATCCAGATCTCCTAGGGCTCGACGGTCGCTTCGCTCGCCCTCATCCGCATCTCCTTCGAGACGCGATGACGAAGGCGGTCGGTGACGGTAGTTGAGTGTGTGGTGGGGAAGAAATAGAGAGCGCGTAGAGTAAGCAGAGTTCACTTTAGCACCCTGATATTTTCGAAATTCTTACATTCATCCCCCAGTAGTACAATAAATTTGCATTATAAATCCTGCATTAACACGTTAAAATAAACAAGTTTAATATTTTTAAAATTTAATAAGATTTACATTACTGTTGATTATCAATTTATAGTAAACAATTATTTAAAATTATCAAAAATAATCAAAATAATTTTAAAATTACTATAGAAACTATGCAATTGCTATAACAACTTTTATAAATTTAAATAATTTTATTCAAATTGATAATCATGCTCCATATATATAATATGTTTAAATCAATTAGAATAATTGTATTTTAAAATAAAGGTATTTTTGACGATAAAAAATATACTAAGTATTATTTTAATATTTGAACAACACTCTTTTTATTGATAATAAAAAAAAAGTATTTTTATTAATTTTAAATATAGGTATCCAAATTTGGTCGGATTGTATTTTATATGATGTAGCATTTTGTTTTTCTGTACTAAAAAAATCATATTTCATACGATCTTATCAAAAAAATGATTGATAAAAAATAGATAATGACACAATTATCTTTCAATAAAATTTTCACATTGGAATTTTAATTAAAGAGACGTTAATTTTTTAAATATAGATTGGTAAAATATTACTGGATAAAAAAAAAACATAGAGGGTTAAAAGATGGGGGTGGAGCCAAGATTCAAAAT
>JBBPFP011297468.1:0-10117 GCA_037974795.1 Kaempferia galanga
TAGAAAACATTTATTTTAAGCTTTATAGTCATGGTTTCCACTGCTTTTTTTTTTTTTTTTTTTTTGCAGGGACTTACACA
Source organism: Kaempferia galanga (assembly GCA_037974795.1). Lineage (NCBI taxonomy): Eukaryota > Viridiplantae > Streptophyta > Magnoliopsida > Zingiberales > Zingiberaceae > Kaempferia > Kaempferia galanga. The sequence continues at coordinate 81 of JBBPFP011297468.1, forward strand.
TTTTGATGAGATTCTACAAGAAGCAGATGGAATTATTCTTTCTCGTGGGAATCTTGGAATAGATCTCCCACCTGAGAAGGCCAGCATTACTTTATTTCCTCTTTTTTTTAATAATGAAGACATAACCATGCAGATGAAATACTTGTTGGCATTAAACAAGATGCAAATAAATGCTCATTTTAAAGTATAGTAAACATATATCTATTGTCCATGCCTGAGTTTGATTGATGAGTTATTTGTTCAAAATTTATTCTTCTTCTTTCAAGGATTTTCTAACTTGATTTTTTACTACTGCAGCTAATGTGATTGATAACTTATCACATAGTCACATAATTTTGTCTATAGGTATTTTTGTTCCAAAAGGCTGCTGTATATAAGTGTAACATGGCTGGAAAACCAGCAGTCGTCACGCGCGTGGTTGATAGCATGACTGACAATCTGAGACCAACACGGGCCGAAGCAACTGATGTGGCCAATGCAATACTCGATGGTATTTTCTGTTTCAATGGAGAAAATTGTTTAAAGTCAATATTGCTATCTTTAACATCTCCAATTTCACAGATAATGATTAATGTATTTGATCCATTTGCCAATCTCAAATAGTCCAACTCCAATGGGACAAGTGTTATGGTTATTATATGCTGCATGCATCAGTGTCTTATTTTATTTTGTTAACCTTACAACTGTCTACTTACCAGGAAGTGATGCAATCCTTTTGGGTGCTGAAACTCTTCGAGGATTGTATCCTGTTGAGACCATTTCCACTGTGGGTAGAATTTGTTATGAGGTGAGCTTTCTGTACCTTGTATTCCTAATAAAATGCATGGAAAAGATTGAATGTCTTGAGATGTTTTCCATGTGAACTCTTTTTCTCATGCTTTCTTTACTTACTTCTGCAGTGGTTACAAATGCAAATTATTTGAAACATCCATATTGACATGTACAATACAAAATTTTATGCCTTTTTTCACTTGAATAGATATTTTCTTGACCAGGAAATTGGCAACATATTCAACTCTTGGCAGTAATGCAGAGTGACTTTTATATATTTCATTATGGAAAGCTTGTTTATTCAAATTTTGCCAATGGCAAGATAATGTTTTGGATGCTCATGGCACAAGGGATAGCTGGATGAATAACATTATTCTGTTGAGATGACATAAAACTTAATGCTAAGTTATGGCATTCATGAAGCTTGAGGATTCTGGTAATCATGAGTCTGGAGGATTCTGCTGCGTGTGCTTTGTTACATTCGGAAAAGCGGAGTTTCATGTTAGTTGATTGTGTAGAAATTTATAAGACATTGTTGAGTGCTAAATCTCAGCAGAGAGGATAACCGGGTAGGGCAATGAGGACAGTTATTTTAATACCAGGTTATCTTAGTACCAGGTAACTTGGATTCTGTTGTATCCTTCATATATAGCGAACATGTGGTTTACTGTATATTGATTGTTATCCTTTCCTAAATGTCCTTTCCCCTTCTCTTGCGTTTATATTGCTCTAACCATAAAAATAACTTTTGCAGGCAGAGAAAGTTTTCAACCAGGATTTGTACTTCAAGAAGACCGTGAATTATGTTGGAGAACCAATGAGCCACTTGGAGTCTATTGCTTCATCAGCTGTATGATCTTAGTTTCGTTTGCCCAATCCAATTTGATAAAGCAATAAATGTCATGATCCGAGGGTCCCTTCATATTTCAAGGAGGGAAAAATACCCCCTATTGTCTCTACAACTTATCCCTAAAGACAACTAGGCATCATAACCAGGCACAATACCACATAGTACAAAAAATTTAACTTAGAAATGCAATCACATAACTCTATAATAAAAATTTCTCAGCAGCACCTAAATAAACTTATATGATGCAATCACAAACTCTGCTATACCTATGAGTCTACAGGCTTACGAAAATGAGGGTGAGAGCTAATATTCTTAGCTGGTATAAAGAAGAACATACATAGATAAATGCTAAATAAAAATTAATATAAATTATCATAACATTATGATTTGACCTAGTAACTATATTATAATAATCAATCATCCATCATTTTTATTGAAGCTTGGATGCTCCAGTCCATTAAAGGATGTCACTCTTTTGTGACTAGTCATTTTGAGTTGGAACGAACTCCCACCCAACTTAATATGTTTTGCTAACTACAGAACTAGGTCTATTATCTTTGAGTAATGAAGGGCACAAAGGATGTTGCACCCATTAATCTCATACAAACAAGTGTGGTAATCTATTTTGTCTATGTATTAAAAGGATCTTCTCCTCTTAAGTTTAGTCATTTTGGTACAGAACAGACTTTAGTGTAATTCAACAATTTTTCACCTATGTCCATGCTTCTATGAAATTGGACTATCAAGAGTATGTAGTTTCAACAAGCAAAGGAATCATGAAATCTTGCACTTGTTATACTTATTTCACCATATTAAACCTCTCTTTGATCCAAATTTAGCTTTAGGTTGGACGGTTAAATGTTCCAAAGATTTTCTCTTTATTGTCAACACTTAAAGATTAAGAAATCATAATTTTAACACCAATTAACAATAATGAACATCAATTACAGATTCAATCAAGATATCGAAATTTGATGCTTATTCGCTGAGAAAAGAAATAAGCACGAAATCACCCACCTTAAAAATGACCCTAGTATCAATTCACTGACGTGAAAATGCTCTTGATAGTTGGGAAACTCTCCTTTTTATCAAACAAACTAAGTAGAAGTCATCTACTTTCTAAACTATGGTTTTATGCAATTTATACAGAAATCCCAGCAAATAAATTCATTAAAGATAATAAGGAAACAATAAGTTTGATTCTCAATCTTTTCCCTAGCCAATGGTTCAGAAACCTACAACAAAGGGGCTATCCTAAGCAGTGGGCAAAATTTTAAGGAAACCTAAATCTATTCTAAATCAAAGAAAAACAAGTCATTGCTACACACTGGAGGGTTGAGAAGACTTGAAAAGGTCTTAACTCAATTTTTTGGGTGTTGAAAAAAAAGAGGACAGCAGTCTTCTTGGAGCATTCTTTGCTGCTATAGTTAGCAGCATAAATTGTAGCAGGTGGGAGCGGTTAGAGCAGGGAATTTTATGGTGACGAGGATTTGTAAGTTGGATAACGGGTTTTGGGATTCTGAGAGTAGGAAATATGGAGATCACTACCTTTTCTAATACAAGTCTGAGTGCTTATCTCTCACGCAGATGGATAGGGATGGCAGTTGTACATTCCTTTTTCCCACAAGTTATCCTCTCCCAAAAACTATACCTGATCCCTTTACTACCAAATTGAATTCAAACTCCTTGAACTTAAACTGAACTCAACCCAATAATGGTCCAACCAATTTCAATTCAAAACCCAAATCAATCCAACTCAATCTCTTCCCATCCTAGGATTACATCCTTATTTGCAGGAGTTTCATAATCAATTTGACATCCCAAACAATGCTCAAAATAGCCCAAACAGCACAAGTCTTCATCAAATACAACAATTTTAGTTAATTGTAAAGAGGATATTCATAATTAATAGGGAAAAATCTAAATTTTAATAAAGTAATGAACACGTCCTAAATTCAGAACAAAGCAGATTATAAAAGTGTTTGGTATCGATCAACTTTAGGTGCGCGCTGCTATCAAAGTTAAAGCTTCTGTGATTGTTTGTTTCACTTCTTCTGGAAGAGCTGCAAGGTGCTAATTTAGTAAAATTCTTTAAAATACTCATCATTGTAGTGTTTACCAGTGCATTGTGAAAATTCCTGACATCCATGAGGGTCCTTTCATTGTTTGTTTAGGTTAATTGCTAAGTATAGGCCCACAATGCCTGTATTATCTGTGGTCGTTCCTCGACTCAAGACAAACCAACTTCGCTGGAGTTTCAGTGGTGCTTTTGAAGTAAGTGGTCAGCTAATCACCTTATATGCTCTAGTGAATATTAGTATCTTGTTTCATTCTGTTTTATTGTTTCCAGCGACTATAGTTAAGATTTTCACTTCATTTCAGTGATCATTAGTTTATTTTTTTCTTGGAATTATTCCCATTACTCATCACTTTTGTCAGTTGTTAGAACAGTCCATTAACTATTGGTAATGCAAAAAAACGAGTTAAGCTAACTAAAGCAAATATCATTGGCAGGCAAGACAGTCACTCATAGTTAGAGGCCTCTTCCCCATGCTTGCTGACCCTCGCCATCCTGTAAGTGTTTCTGTATTTTCTATTATTGAATGTACTCTTTGTTCTATTATATTTCAATTTTTAACTAGAATTGTTTTGTCTGTCCAGATCATAAATAGACTAGGTTAGTTTTATTGTATTCTAAAATTTTTACAGGAGGTTTACAACTGTTCAAGAACACTTTTTATATCAAACAAAATACTAATATGCTATTCTCTTTTTTCCTATGTGTCTTGTCTCCTCTCAGCAGCAGCCTACACTTATCAACATCTTTTGGATCGATCCGCTCTTAAATATACTAGTATATATGCCAAGTACATGGTTATCACCCAACTTGGATTGATATCGGTGAAGGCTAATTCAGTATTCTATATGGAATTGTGCATATTACAAAGGTTGACACAAGCTTAAAGAACTAGAGATTTGTTGAAATTATCTAATAATTAGATAAAACTTAGTATAAATGTTTAAAATCGTATGAAATCCAACCAAATCAAGAATGAAAAAAAGAGATGAAATTGGTTACATCAACCTAGAGTGATTTTAGAAATCTAGGTTGATTTAAGCAATTTCTTAATCATCCCAGCTTGAATGGTAGCAAATGGAGAGAGAGATAGGGAGAGCTTGCGTCCCTTGCTTGAATTGCTACGCTTTGTTGCTAATTGCTATGAAAGCATGAGTAGATTACTCTTCAACATTATCATTGTGAATAGCTTTAATAAGCACACCAAGGATTAAAATTTCATTTTGAGTCAAGTTTTGGCGGTTGACTAGAACGAGACGGTTACAATACCATATTGGATTGCTGACATATGACATCAGTAAAATATTGGAGTTGATGGGAGAAAATAGATGAATAAGAAACAAAAAAATAAGAAAAAGAAACAAATGTATACTTGGGGAAAATATTAAAGTCATTTTATACCTGAAATTTCAGTTCTCAAATGGTACTTCAGTACGGTGTTATGATTACACTAATCAAACTTTGACCTGCATTGAAGATGATGACATAAATTCAGATGATTTATTACTTTAATATCTTTTAGCATAATTTATAATTAAATAGTCAATTAGATTAAATTTTGTTATAATATTCAACCCATTTTATCATGTGCTAAAGCACACCAAGATGAATTTTGATAAGATTTCCATTATCAATTAGGTTAAATTTTGTTATAATACTCAACCTGTATATATATATATTAGCAATTGAATTAAAAATAATTCTACTCATTTTTTTTACTTCAATGCATGTTGGGATAAATTAATTTAAGTTACACATGCATTCTTCCTCCACTTGCTATATACAAACATAAAATTCTAGTGATTAAGTAATAGTTAGAGGAATAAATTATAAAAGTTAACTAGTATTGCTTGAATTCATCTTGTTGCATGCCTTAGCGTGCTAAGGTATGTTAACTATTGATGATATGAGACTTATCGACAATGATCAGCACAAACTATACAAGAGGATTGCTTGTGCCGGTTAATGTCAACTTTTGGTAATCTAGTGTAACAATACATTTTGATCAGATCGTTCAGTTTTTTTAATGTTGGAAACTAGGATAACCAAGACAAATATATATCTAATGAAGTGATGGAGACACTAGAAAAATAGAGGATGATGAAGGTACATTCAGTTGGAACAGTCTGCAAAACTTATGTCATACATTAATCACCTTACTCATCCTCGCATCTTGGATGAAAATGAAAGTTACATCTTGTGTCTCATAGAACAAGTCAAGCATTTTATGAGTGTACTAATAGATAATAAACTTGGTGGTAACTTAGCGATAGAAAAAATATAAGATAAATCCTACAAAGGTGAAAGAGAAATTGATAAACAAGTGTTGATTGAAATGTGCTAAGAGGCTTTTGATTCAAGAATCCAGGGGATCATCGATAAACAAGTAGTAGGTGTATCTACCAAAGAGGTAACTGACTGAAATGAGGCATTGGTTGCAACTTGGAGCTGGATTAAATGTGAATGCTCTTGTTGGACATTGTAATACTGGATGATGGACCCTCTTGGGAAGTAGGTTCTGATTGAGCCACATGAGTTGTTTGGAAAGCATGATCAATGAATAGTCATGGAGAGCGTAGCTACACTGATGTGTCAAAGTTTTTCACAATAAGATCATTTGTGTTTTCCTTGTTCGGTAGCGTAATTGCCATGACCTCACTGATAATCTCCTTGACCTACATGTGACCCATTAGATGACAATCGAACCAGCAAAGGAAATCACTTCTCCTTAGGATTAGAGGATGGTCGAATTGTACACTTTCTATGGAGCCTCAAACCAGTGGAATCAGGTGACTTGGGAAGAGAATTAGGGATTTTGGTGATTTAAGTTGATATTAAATTTAATTAATGTTCTTGTGGTTTCTGTTCTGTAAATTCAAACCTTTTGTCCTTGTTCAAGGTAGCATAAAATGGTCTTGCCCATAGTTTGATACTAAGCAATGAATTGTCTCCTACTGCAGGCTGAGTCAACTAGTGCATCCAACGAGTCTGTTCTGAAGGTTGCTCTTGATCATGGTAAGGCTTCTGGTTTGATCAAGTCTCATGACCGAGTCGTCGTCTGCCAGAAAGTCGGTGATGATTCGGTGGTGAAAATCATCGAATTGGAGGACTGAAGGAGTATATCCTTCTCTTTTAGTTAACTTTATCAAATAAAGCATTGTTCAGAAATCTCAATCTGGACTGGTGAAGTTTCAAATAACTAAGCTTGTTAAGATTGCACGGTATCTGAGAAAACGTGAGGTAGATTATGATGACCTAGGAGATAAGTGGACGAGAGATGAGTAATACAGGGTGTAAGGGATTTATGCTCTGTCAATCTTGAGGTTTGATCCCATGATTTTATATGGTAAATAATTATTTATTTACCATCCCAATTATGCAGGTTGGAAATTTGGATTCCTGGTTTCTTGTGATAAAGCTGAATGGGTAAAAATGAAAAGAAGTGGCCTAAATTATGTAAGTCATAAATTTGAATGTTTAAATTTGGCCTCTTTTTCAAAAAAGAAGTTTAAATTTGAGAGTAGGGATGGTAATTTCACCTGTATAGTGGGGTTATCAATATTTAACTGAATGTTTAAGTATAGAGGGATTATTTTTTTTATATTAGCAAGTTATATAAATGTTTAATTTATATTTTAAATTGTATATAGTTTTTAATACGATGTTAATTTAATATATTTTTATTGAATAATAATAATTAGATAGAAAGAATAAAAATTATAAATATATAAGATATTAAATTTTTTAATGGGTATAGATATATCTATAATATAGATCACTCACAATGGATATAAAGAGGTAGGTTATAAAATTCAATTTAGATATCAGACCCGTTGTGAAATACCTTTCGATGCAACTATTGTCCGTTAAGAAATAAATTTTAGGTCAATTGTCCGCTAAAATAAAACAAAGCATATAGGATTCTCGTTCGCAATCCCTGTCCTTCTTGATCCATACGAGGAGGACCGTTAAATTAGATCAGGATCTATGTATTGATTCTTACTGATCTGATGTAATAATCCCTCTTGATGTGGATTAGGAAGGAATCAGGGATTGCGGACCAGACGATCTACTCTCGCGGCTTGATTTGAGAGAAAAATAAATAAATTAAAATAAAGCCTCCTTTTGCAAACTGCCCTTGATTAAGTTTATATCAATGAACCGGCAGTCGCTAGGGTTTTAGCGATTACAAGAAAACGATGCTGCCGTCCTCATCGACCTCCAGGGCGAAGCGGGACGTCGTCGCCCGAGCGGTGGACGCTCTGCTCAAGTGGCTCCGCCGCCATCCCGGCGACGACTTTCTCCACCTAGTCCTCACCACCAAGAAGGTCCCTCGCGGCCTCCGCCCCAACAACTTCCGTGTACCCCTCCCCCATCGCCTTTACTCCTCCTGCTGCTTCCTCGTCGACGACCGCCCCAGTTCCCCCCTCGCTCCCTCCGCCGCCCGCGACGCGGTCCGTCACCTCGCCCTCCCCTTGTCCGACGTCCTTACCCTCTCTGAGATCCGCTCTCGCTGTCGCACCGCCGAGGCCCGCCGCTCCCTCGCCGCCTCCCACGACCTTTTCCTGGCCGACCGCCGCCTCATTCCCCTCCTACCTTCCCTTCTCGGCGACCCTTTCTTCAGTAAGAAGAAGAAGGGGAACCACAGAACTCCCATGCCGCTCGATCTTGCCATCCCTTCGTGGCCGGAGGATCTCCGGCGGGCATGCGGTTCGACCAAGTTCCATCTCGGGCCGACCACAAGTAGCGAGATCAGGGTGGGGCGGGTTTCCCAGGGAAGGGATGAGCTGATCGACAATGTGATGGCTGCCATCGAGGGAGTCGTTCTGAATGTGCCAAAGAAGTGGAAGAATGTGAGGTCTCTTCATCTCAAGGCAACGAATTCGTTAGCATTGCCACTCTATGATTCAATGGAGCCTTGTGCCAAAATTGAGAGTTCCTCAAGGCTGAGCAATGTTGAAGAAAAAAAACAAGGTGATGAAGCTCAATCACAAGTTGAGGAAATGGTTCAAGTTGCTGATGAGGTAGAGTCTGGAAGTGATGTGGATGCACAGGACAAATTCAAGAAGTTGATAAATTACCTTACAGGTAAGCACAAGAATATATTGGAGCACACAGTGAACAGTGATGCAAAAGAAATTAAGAGAAGGAAAGTTTCCTTGGATTAATTGATTGCTTACTATTTTATCAAGTGCTACAAGCTTTAAATGTTAGTGAGCTCGGAATGTGATCGACAAATATGGTACACACCTAGGTTGGCTGTTCCTGTTATACTCTCTTTTTCTGTGTTTTAATCATGCCTTGCTCAAATTACTCTTTTGCATGTGTGAAGGTCAAGAGGGGGACATTTTTGTATTCGAAAATTTCTCTATTTGCAATATCTTAAGGAGAGTCATATTTATTGTTATCATCATTCCGATTCCATTCTTGTAACTCATTAAATTATGTTCTATTTTATGCAATGAAATGTCGAATAAACTGAATGTTAGACGACTTTATATAGAATATTTCAATTATTTCTTGGTCTTCATCCAAACACTACATTAGCCATCAGCAGTTGAATTAGCGGACAATTTGATACTATCAAGCCAACTAAAAGTTGATTCAATTATTGATTTATTGTCCAGTCAATTGAAATCATTTATGATTGGAGGTGAAGAGATTATATAAGAAACCTTGGGTTTCAACCCTCCAAATTTGTCATTTACTCCTTTTTTGTCACCTCTTCATTGTTGATTTCCAGCAACTGCCTAGGTGACTTTTGAATATAATGGAGGCTATGCAACACTTTCTATCACTAAAATCTCCTTTATTTCAATTATTCCTAGATCTACTGACATTTTGTTAATTCTCTTGATGCCATGGTACGATCATTCTCATTCATTTTGCATGAATTTATCTAATTGTTGTGCATTAAAGCTATTTACATTATGCATTTTAGACCTAGATGCCCAAAGAAACAAGTTGGGTATTCTGGAGTTGGATCTTCATGGTTTTGGGAGGGCCACAAAATCTCTATGTTCTAACCCATGTTTGATCATGTGCATCAAGAGTGCAAGATCTGTTTTAAAGATTCTAGCCATCTATCTTAGATGATAGACTTCATGGAGCCATGACTAGCTTTGAACTTGTGGATAACCATCAAACTTGGAGAACCCAAAGATTATATATTGAATATTATAATCTTAGAGATTTGGCTTCCAGGGATTGTTATCTAGGGATCTTCATCCAAGTACTAAGGTGACCTAGGACATGGATAGCCTCGATCGAAAGCCCTAACCTTGAGATGATGAAGGGTTAGATCAACCAAAGTGTTTTGGTAGGTTGACCCAAGGATGT
>JBBPFP011297577.1:0-10116 GCA_037974795.1 Kaempferia galanga
ATTTTACTTTTATTTATTAAATTTTTAATATTTATATTTTATATTTAAAAATATCAAATCATATTGCATTGCATTATACGGTACTGAAATCGTATTGATCATAAACTAAATCCTAAATCGTATCGATCATAAACTAAGACTTCAATATGGCTTGAGATTTTAAACTATGCTCACACTGGAGCACAAATTCTAGATTTTCTTTAGTAGAATACTAGAAGAGATTTCACAATTGAGTGTAGGATCTAAATGAACCAAGCCGAGCTAGCGCAAATTTGTATAATATCAAGCTTGTTTGATAAGGTAACTAAGCTAAATCAAGCCTAAAATGAACCAATACATTGAAATGGTTCAAGCTTGGGTTTGAGTTTTGCTTCAGTTTGATTTGTTTAGATGTTATGGTGCTCTTAATTCGAGTTTATTTGATTTTTTAAATTTTTTACATTTTAAAGCTTGTTGGTTGGTTAGTGATGCTTATATGACAAGTTGTTTGTTCATTTTGAGACCTTGTTTGTTTATTTTTATGTATAAATGTAACCAACATTGTAGATTTCTGCATGTTGCATAAAATAATCTATTGTACTCATGACAATGTGGATCTCTACAAAGAGTTCTATAACAATTTGTAGTTGACAAACATTGAGGAACATATTTAGTTAATTGACTTTGTATTTTCTCCTATTATACTTAATTCTTAAAGAGTTCTAGAGTGTAGGGAGTTAGATAGCACATTTGTGTGTTTTCCTAATTTTGGTGAGAAACTTGAACTATTTGGAGTCACTGCTAACTCCTTGTATTGCTACTATTTCTATGAGCACATACCCTCACCTTCCTATATTTTTTCGGTAGTAGATTTATGTGCTTCAAACAACATATTATATAAAGTCGAAATTGGATGTCTTCTTCCTACTATCACCATGGGTGAAGCCAAGATTAGGCATCCTTATCTTTTTATGATGTATGCTTTAAGTCCATCATCTATTACTCCTTCCCACTTATAGGAAAGTATATATGTTGTTCGACATCATCATCACAACATTCATACTATCTAGAGGAATTAACGCCACATAGGGGATTCTTCAGTTGTTGTCCCAAACTACGGCTAAATCGGAGCTAGACATCACTCTTTAGCAGGCATGACCATTGATTATCGATCATTATTTGAAAGTAAGTGTGATAGTTAGCCGAAGAGGATGATAATGAGGATGAAGGTGAAAAGGCAACTCATAAGTCACCTCCACCATCACGACTACATAACGTGTCCGCCAGATTGAAATGTATTGAGAAGATACTAGATCTTCAGATTACCAAATTTAATGAGTTTTGACAGTGGGCAGGATGAGATCTACAATATGCTAAGGAGTTAGAAGATAGGACAATACCCATTTGAGGATTACATAAGGGGAGTCCTACTATGGTGGTTTAGGTTGATGCTTGATGATTTGTTATGCACGACAAATTTGACTTATTAAGTGTGATGAATAGTGACATTCATTTTTGACTTGTATGCTAGTTATGAAATTTTACTCTCTTTTTTATCTATGCTATTATATAACAAACTTTATGATCTTCCTCTAATATATTTTATGTTTATTTGATATGTTATTTTGTATATTTAATGTATTACAAAATAGAAGAAATTATTTTTGAAATATATTTTTCCTTGATAGATATTAACAAATTATAGATGTGTGTAAAATTTTGACAATTTTTTACAATCGTATAATTTCTAATGAATTTTCAAAGTTTGGTTGAACGATTTTTAGAAATTCAATTGAATCAAGAACTCATTTGAGCGTCTACAATGACAGTCAATTGATTGATCAACTTAAGTGGTTGCCATTGTATTCAGTTAACTGCCTTGTACAACAAGATTTATTTATTTTTTCTATATATTTCACTAACCTTGATTTAAGTTGATGTGGTAAAATAAAGACTCTTGAAGAATTCACGATCATTGATCTTGTTCATGGAAGTTATATTTGAGGATCTTAAGTGGGAGAAGCGGCCTAGAACATGATACAAAGATTTTTTTACAGGGAGCTAACATTAAGGGGAGTTTTTAAACTTTTGATGGTATTGTATATTTTATTACTGATTTTAACTAAGTTTTTTTAATGAGAAAATAGAGTTGCATTTTTTATTTAAAGAATGGGGAGAATTGTCAAAAAGGCATCCTCCTATTTTAGGGGAAGGTTGAGTTGGGTTGGTTTTGATGTCGTTGGCTAAACTGGAGACATTATGTTTAAGTTAAACAAAAATTGACTTGCCTACTAATTTGTTGGACTTATTTGGTTACATATATCCCAAGTGCGCAGATGTAGAATCTTGAAATTAACTATTGCTGTTTGGTCAATTTGGCAAATAAAAGTCCAAGAGGCAATATTGGCTCAGTTAACCCGAATTGATTGAGTAGGGATCGAATGTTGGAGGTTCAGTTAATATTGGCTCAACCAGGGAGGTCTCAAGCGATGGAGTAGGATCGACTTGAAGACGTGTTATGAGAGTTTGAGAGAACTCTGTTTTGGTTTTATATACAAGTTTTCTACTTTGGCGCAAACTCAACTAGGGAACATGGTTTCTAGGTTGAAGTTGTCGAGATTGCTATAGGTAAGGGAGCTTAGTGGGACTAACATGTATGTTCAGCCGACTAGTTACTTGTGTTGACAATGTGGTCAACCGACAACATGTTGCTTGTAGAAGTGAAAGGGTTTTTGTTTTGGCCTCATCACCATAGTCAATTTCTGAGTTCACTTGATTGGTATATTTGATGAATTCAACCATAAATGATCGTTTGACTTATCTCTAGGCATAAGCTTATTAGAGGGGATATGAGTCAACTAGAGGAATTGGAGTTGATTTATGCCATGTCAACAATGGCAAAGTAAAAGGATATCAAGATGTGGCACAAAATAATCTATACCATCAGAATTCAACAGAATAGGTCATGAGTTGATTTGGTTCAGTTGATTGATGTTATAGAATAGTCAATTGATGACACAGTTAGAAGAAGAATCTATTGATATCCAAGTAAATTGGTCATGATCCAATGAAATAGTAACCTCAGGAACAAGTTGGTCGTGTTGAAGTTTGGTCCAGTCTAGTCGATTAGAATGCAGTTGAGTCGACTGAAGTATGAACAGCCGACTAATGGTAGAGATTGAATCAAGTGGGTGGAGTAAAGGTGAGCAATGATCATTACAAATAGAGTTTGAGAATAGTGGATCAATCGACTATTAAACTTGAATCAGTTGATTGTTGATTATCATTCTTGTTCCCACTCTATAAATATTAAGCAAAGGCATTTCGAACAACATCTAACAGAACTATTTCAACGACTATTGATTTGATTGTGTCCATTTGCTCCTATATATATATATTCCATTCTTATCTATAAAACCGAAAAAGTTTGTATAGTTTCTCCACTTTGGAAAGGAGATAGGACGTGGACTAGGAGCTTGGACACTGTCAAATCATGTAAAATACACTTGTAGGCATCATTTTATTTTTCCACACTTATATCTTTGGTCTACTAACATTGTTGTTAAAGGTCTTTGCATTTGTAAGAGCAATCTCAATTTTTTTTACTTTCAATAATAGTTTTTTTTAACCCCTTTCTAGATGCTATACAATCTCAAAATTTAGGTGTCGGGTGTTGCTCCCATTGCCTAGGTGTTAGGTGGTTGGCTGATTGCTTACTGCCCAGAATCACATTGATACCTTGAGATGAACCACGTTGTCTTTGTTAGTGTTGACAAAGGAGGTATTTTATATTTGTTTTACAAACTATTGATTACAATATCTTAAATGATAGGGATTGAAATAAAAATATGTTAAACTATGAGAAACTAAATGAAATTTACTCCTTTTAGTAACTTTTATGCTCTACTTGGAAAATACGGTAAGATCACTTTATGAAGGGCCTACAATAAGAAATTTTGCACTTTTTTCCAGTAGAATATTAGTATTCTATAGTTACCAAAAGAGATAAAATAAAAATGATAATAATATTCAAGAGCAGCTACGTGTAGCCTCAATAATGATAAAATGAGATAAAATAGATCAAGATGATATTTAGATGTTTAAAGACAATTGGTACATTCTGTAGTTAAAAAGTTAAATCTAGTAGTAGAGTGGAAGGCTTTATTAGTCAATTAATTGAATCACTTTAAGTGGTGGTAAAACCATAGATTATCTTAGGCAATTAGTTTGAACATTACATGTTATATAGATTGTATAAAGCTTGATAGATGGATAAGATTCACTTAGTAAGCCCTAAATAGTTAGGTAAACATCATATGATGACGACGTAGATGATTATTTCCAAGAAGAAATATTGTATTATCCTTTTTGTGTAAAGAATTTTTTTTCTCATATTTACAGGTCATCTGCAAGGTTCCCAAGCATGTTTCTCAACTATATCATTAAATGATGGTGAGGATAATAATGAAATTGAGGATCATGATTTTGTTGAAGGTAAAAAATTAGAACCACAAGGTGTAGACCCCAATAAGGGTTGGAACTTCAGAGGCGTGCACAAGGTATTGTAACTAGTTTTATTTTATAGTTTTGATCTATTTTTATCGCTACTATAATTCATCCTTACAGTCCTATTTTTTATTTTTGAAATCCACATTAATATAGGTTTCTTCATTTAGGCAATTATTTGTGGCAAAATTGGTCAGGCTCCTATACAGAAGATATTGAGGAATGGGAAGACCGTTACAATATTTACTGTTGGGACAGGAGGTATGTATGACCAAAGAATTAGCGGAAAAGAACATTTGCCTAGACCTGCTCAGTGGCACCGAATTTCTGTTCACAATGAGCACCTTGGGGCTTATTCTGTTCAACAGTTAGCAAAGAAGTATATCATCTTTTCTTTAACAATATTAGTATTTTTTGTTACTACTCTTTAGTAGTAGTTTCTTTTATCATCACAGTCAATATTGTCACGTTAGTAGTTAGCCTTACTATGGAGTATCAATGTTTTATGCTTCATTTCAGCTCCTCTGTCTTTGTTGAGGGCGACATTGAGACTAGAGTATACAATGACAGCATCACTGGGCAGGTGAAAAATGTTCCCGAAATCTGTGTGCGCCGTGACGGTATGTAATAGTGCATATGGAAGCCCTCTCAATTTGCCTTTTCAAGTATCAAAGTTGTTATCACTCGTTTTGCTTTATTCTGTAAAGTGTGGAAACTTATTGAACAATTGTTTGTGTGAATGATAGTATAGAATGTAGGTTTCGATTCACTACAGTATGGGACAATGTTATAGTATACATTTTTCTGGTTTTATGTGCACTGGAATATTAGATGAAATTGAGCTATGACAAATTCATTCTCGTCTTAATTTACAATGATATTCATTTGTGCAAGGATTTAGGAGTCCCCAAAAAGTTCTGTCAACCTATTAAAATTCAATATACCATGTAGTTGCAAAACCTACTGCTTAGTGGTGGAACAACTAACGAGGGTTGGAAGCAACAACCTGCAAAGTCGGGAGAGTCCAGAAAATACATAGGTGTACTAGGGGATTTTTTTTTTATTTGGGGAAAAATATAAAGGTAGGATGATTTTGGATTTTGCTACATCTTATGATCCTTAATACTTATTTTAAGATGGGTATTTGATTAGTGGTGATAATCATATCCAAATAGATTTTTTTTTCCTTACTAAAAGGCTAGATGGAATTGCATGCAAAAATTGTAAATAATACTTGAGGATGTTTTAACACCCACCAACTAAGATGTTAAATATAGGTCTAAGAAAATATTGTTTTGGAAGAGCTAGATAGTGAAATTTTAAAAATGATAATATGAATTTTGAAAGAAAAAAATGGAAAAGGAAGTTTGGAATGAAGGATTTGTTAAATATAATATTATGTGAACTTAATGACAAATAAGATCAAGAATTTTACAATATTTTTTATAGGGTAGGTGCAGAATAAAGAGAGTTGGTGGTGTGAAGTACTAAAAACTATTAGTTTACCTAAAACACCTTTTAAATATGGGTAAAATTGTATAAATTAAAATATATTGCACCAAAAGGTAAAGCCGTCACCTTAGCAACCCCACCAGAGTGGCCATACATAATTTGGAAGGGGGTAAATCACGGGGATATTTGTCCTAAAGCAACGACTCTTTGCATGGGGGAGATCAGGCATCCCGTGAGATATTTTTTTGCACTCACCGAGAATTGATTTTAAGATCTATTGCATCAAACTCCATACAGGGACCAACTGCAGCAATCCGTGGGGGCATAAATTCAAATATATTGAATAGGAGCAAAGTAATTATTGAGGCAAAAAGGAAAAATGTTACAAGCCTAACTCTAGGAACCATGAATTAGGAGAAATATATTTATCAGATTATTAAAGCTATAGAAAATGTAAAGATTTTAGAAATTTAGATGCATAAAAATGAAAATTGAAAGATATTTGTGGATAGTAACACTATTAAAGGAAAATGGGAAATTTTTTTTTGATAAATTATATAATGAGTACTTTATTTAAAAAAAGAGTGTAGGCCTATTGAAAATTGGAAGGTATATTTTTATTGCTTGAGTTATCGAGTGAAACTTTAAGAATTAAGGTGATTGGAGAATGGAAGAAAAGTTAGTACCTATTTATAAAAATAAAAGTGATGTAGAATATTGTTCTTATTTTATAGGATTTAGTTGAGCCATGAAATCTTGAAAAGGAGAATAGAGATTGACAAATATTTATGAGAATAAACTTTCTCTAATTCCAAAAGATTAAAGATGCTAAATATTTAACAAGAAAACTAATGAAAACAATATAGAGTAATGAGAAAAAATTTCATATAATTTTTATTGGCTTGAAAATAGCTTGTATAGATAGTCCTAGACAATTATGGTGGGTTTTACAAATTCTTAAACTGAAAAAAGAGGGAAAGTAAAAAAAGAACTTAATTAACTGACGGAGGGAAAGTGAAAAACAAAAAAACTAATTTAATTGAGAGTGGGTTGATTGAGAGAATGGGATCTGGGAGGAATCCCTTGATCTTTCCTTTTCACCAAAATTGATCAATGTAAAATCAGAGATTAAAAATGGAAAAAGTGGAACACCATCTTTCCTTTTCTCTTCCCTCCCCATAAAAATAGATAAAACCTAAACACGCTTCTCCCTTCCTCTTCCTCTCTCCATCCTCTCCAATCTCTCCCTCACGTAGTCTTAATTCTGGAACTTTTTGTTTCTTTCCAGGAAACCATTACCCTCTATTTTTAACTTCACTTTTCACATGAACATTTCTGTCTATGTTTTTTATTATGGGTTAACTAACTTTGTGATGCACTTTGTCTGTAGGAAAGGTTCGCTTGATCAAGCCTGGTGATGATACTGCTAATAACTCATATGAAGGATTACGTATGTTTATCTGTACTTTTGCTTCATTCGATAAGTTACTTTTGCACTTTTCATGTTTGTCATTCTAAATTCTCTGGCCTGCGAAATAAGTCGAGAGGCAAAGTTAATTATCTCATGCAAACAACTTAACAGTTAGAACATGCAATTCCTAATCAGCAATGTCAAATATTAGGAGTGGCACTGTAATATTTCCTTAATCAAATATTTGTTATTCTTCCAGAATTGACTAAAAAAGATTGTATATTTATCTCCTGTCGTATCTTATTGTCACAAATTCATCGTTTGGTTCCAGGGGATGGTTTGTTCTGACTGAGTGTGGACTATGATGCGCCATGCTTGCTGGAAGTCTCAGGTGAAGTTTCTCTTTCTAATCAATATTCTGTAATTGATGATCATCAAATTTTATTGCAATTATGTTTTGGATCCCGATTTGAGAAATTTTCTTTGATAGGCTTCATATTTATTTCGTACCTTTATGAAAACGCCTTTTTAAAAAATTAAAATTAAGTCGTTGAAAATTTAATATTATATATTTATTAGCGTAAAACTGAAAGATGTTCATTTTCAATAAAAATTGCCAAAGCTACGTCTCTTTTTTATTTTATTATCAAAGACATTTTTGGGTGCTTTGTCCGGTGTGTTCTTTCAAATCAGTCTTAACATGTGGCTCTAATCAAAGATATGGATCAGCAAATTTATGTAATAATTTTAATTGTGATTTTGTGTAAAATTCCTGTATGCATTATAATTAAAAATAGATAAAAATTTTAGAATATAGAACGTGAAGTGATATGATTTTTTCTATAAATTGTTTAAAATTGTAGTAATATTTATAAGTTTTCTTTATTTTAAATCAATTTAAGTTGAGATTCACGGAATAGTTTTGTTGAATAAAATTATTATAACTTTAAATTACCCTAAATACAAAAATTAACATTGCAATAGGTTCACTAAACTCTCTGAAGTATATATAGACTTTTTTCCACTAGAGGACAGTTTGGGGTCTTTAGCAAATTTTACAAATTGCTTTATATCTAAAAAATACCAACATGTTTCTTTTAAATTTTAGAGTTGTTTAGGGTATTAATAGTTTTTGAACAAATTATTATATGGTTGTACATTGCTCTTAATTTAGAAATATATACATCTATGTGTTCAATAGGCATATATGTCGCCAAGAACAAATGTTTTTCGTGATTAACTCCTTTTCAAAATGCATGGGATAACGATTTTATCTTTTGCTCCCCTATCCATATATGAGTTCTTGAACGCTCTTGAATGGAGATGTATATATGTATGTATATTTTCAATTTCAGACTAGTTTAAGATCATATAATAATCTTAAATAAGGTTGTAGGATCGAGAGAGAGTCGATGATTACTGTTTTAAAATAAATCATGTTTAATCAGATTAATAAATGCAACGTAAAATAAATAAAATTTAACATGGTTCATAATATCTCATGATTGCTCACGTCTTGGTGATCTATTAAATGGATCGATCTTCAAAAAATTCACTATACTTTCTCATTTATTGAAATCTTGCTAAAGGCAGAGAATTCTCTTATAAGTTGTATTTAATATAAGAATATTAATAATGAAAGTGCAGTAATCAAATGTAAGTAAATCATACACACAACTTATTCAAAGAATATACTAAAATAGGAGCAGAGTTGCCTAAAGAAGATATTGGATGAGTAAAGCATTTGAAAGTATTACTTAGACGATGTGAACAATATAATGTTTTGAGAGGTTATTAACGACCCTTATTTATGCAAGTTCTTCGGGAGCTTGGAAGCCCCTAGTTAATTAATTGAATTAATTAACGGTAGTAAATTAATTGAATTAATTTAATATCAACTAACTGAATTAATTAAATTAATATTGAATTTATTTAAAAAATTAATAATAAATTTATATTAGATTAATTTTAAATTAATCGAATTACTCCTACATATGTTGTATATTGATGCAGTAAGGTAGCAAGGATCCCGCAGTGTCAAGACAGAGTCAACGAAGCGACCAGCATAGGGTCGGCGTGGTAGGTGACATGGATCTACTTGATTACCCGACTCATGGGCCTGGACAGTGCAACCAATATAGAACCGCAAGGAGGGTCACAGCCCGTACACCGGTCCTCCCTGAGGAGACGACGGAACGACCTAGAGCTTCACTCGGTCGGTCAACCACAGCAACAAGGCGAGCCTTGCCCGAGTACATTCCGTCCCACCGAACGGACGGCCCTGTCGGCCGGCCTACACACCGGTCCTTGAGGAGGTGACAGAACGACCTGGAGTTTCACTTGGGCGGACAGCGCATCCCCATAAAATAGCGCTCCACCTATCTTTTGGCACGTAGTGAGCTAGCTGTCAGTGTCAGGAGACGGCACAGTGTACGAAGCATACCAGTGAAGTTTCCAACCCTTACACCCGTACAGAAATGACAGGCCCAGATAAGGTAAGATGTCAGAGGCAATTTATTCTTAGCAAATAATGCATCTGCGTGCCAAAGGATAAACCCCTGTTATAAATAGGGGTCTTCGATTTCTTACAAAGGTACGCACACATACGTATTTACTATTCCTTTACAGTTATTATTTCTGTCAGTCATCCCACTGACTTGAGTGTCAGATTATTAGAGTTGGGGATCACTTCTCTAGCCCTGTTTCTAATAGTCTGTTTCAGTCTGTGCGAATATGTATCGGAATAAGAAGAATAAAGCACCACGTAT
>JBBPFP011297686.1:0-10115 GCA_037974795.1 Kaempferia galanga
GGTAACAAAACCCATATAGAGAGAAGATATCACAGAGTTGTGCCTGTGATATATATATATAGATATATATATAGTGAAAAACGAAAATATCCCTGGCCCGGGCCGGCTCAGACACTATAGCACAGGGTTGAGGCCCGTACCAAGCGATTGGACTTAAGTCATGGCCCGTGGTGGTGATCGGCCCATCTTCACATCTCTCTATTTTGTGCTAATCCTGCCACCTTCCTTGTCCGAACCGTGGCGCTTCCATCTTCTCCCCGCCTCCATTGCCACCGTCATTGCCGATGCAACCTCCCACAGACTTCCTTAGATAGCAGAAGACCTTCCCTTTTTTACTTGCTTTCAGACACAACATACTTTCCCTCTTTGCTTTTTTGCTCGGTGGTCTTATGCCATAGCAATTGATGGGCTTTAATTGAGTTGGTGTACATTGGGAAGCAAGTTCATAGATCGAGGTAGTGCAGAGGGTAGCCTCCGTGATCTCTGGGTTTCATAGTCTCATTGATAATCCTAATCGATATAGTGGACCTTTGGAGACATAGAGGTTAAAATAAGAGATTGCTTTGTTGATTGGATTTTAAGGTGTCTCAGCCGTGGGGTGTGTAGATGAGTTGGTGACAATCTTTTGTGTTGAAGGTAAGCTGGAGTTATTAATATTGTTATCATCTTAGTAACTGGTTCGTTCAGTAAATTGAAATGATTGTTATTATGTTGTGCATTAGAAGATCTATAGAGTTAATACTTTGTTTGGTGATTATTATATATATATATATATATATTATTAATTAATTAATTAATATTTTGTTTATATTTATCGTCAAATACACTAGTGCTAGTTGAAATTTATGCTAATAAACTAAATATCAGTAACTATGATAACATATTTGCAAATTCCAAATTTACTCTGCTTGGATGTATATGCTTGAAAGATATTTGTAAGGGCCAAGCACAAAATGAATAGCTATATCGGAATATATCACATATGTGGAATTAGGCATTTATAGTATTTTTTTTATACGGGTGGTATTACTAAGTAATAGTCAGTTATTTTTCATTGTTTGGTGTTCTGCCTTTTGATATGCTCATTTTTAAAAATTAATTTGTATAATTGCGTATACAAAATAATTGAGGCATTGTTTGTCAGTATGTTATCACCAAATGGATTTATAGACCTTCAACCGAAGGTCAATCCAGGACCCGATTAACCAATGTAGGGTTTGGAAATGTTGTTTGTTCCTTGTCACCTGGTGGCTGCTTTCTTCAAAGTTACTAATGCCTGCCTGCCTTTTCAGTTACCGTGAAGGGTGTAGAAGTTCAATCTTCTCTACTGCCGCTCATCTCTGTCACCACCACTTCTCTTTTCTATTCATTTTAGTGATTGCCATCACAAAGATGAAATGGGATTCTGCTAAGGGTTCTGCCATCAACCCTACTCACTCGTGAGTCCCACCTCCTCGCTTATTCTTCCTCATCTTCTTTGTCTTGTTCTGCCTGGGTCAGGGTTCTTTTCCTGTTTTGATTTTTTTCCTTCTTATTGTAGAGATTACATTCAGCTTGAGCCACCATGTACCAAGAGCTCTCTTGTGGTTGCTTCAGTTGATCCTGATCAACAATGGATGATGAATGATTTTGTAGCTGGGCTCCAAGCATTAGAACTGAAGCTTGGATTTTCATCTTCTAAGATACCATCACCTTTCAAGCATCTCAAAAGGTTCTCATTGTTGAGGCAATAATCTAACTGGAGCCATTAAAGTACATTATAATCTGATGCATTACTTTCTTTAATTTAGAGCATTACTGCAAGAAAGTGAAATGCACATGTTGGATAAGACGATGTGTGGAAGTGATGGGTGTAGGATAACTTGTCCGGATTTTGATTCAAGGTACCTTTGTAGTTTTTTTCTCGAGTTTTATCTGTGCAAGATTTTATTTTCTGCATTATTACTGATTTCCATATTTCTACTCATTGATTGTTGCTGAAAAAAATTTGAAGAAATTGGAGTAATTAAAGATGTCTAAATTGAGGCTTTGCTTGGTCCAAGATTCTATTCCAGCAATAAGATTATATTGGCTGAAAGCATTTTCCAAATGGGCAAAGTGCATATGATAGTATCACATTTTTTATAATTGGAAAGCTGTGCTTGATCCAAGAGATTTAGTTGATTTTATCACCAAGAAAAAAACACTCAGTTGATTTACCTTTCACTGTTTTCTTAGGAATTTGCATCTAGTGGGTTTGTATAACATTAAGCTGTAGGCCCATGAAATGGGAAAATGCTGTCAAACATGGGAACATCCTAACTCAATGAAGTTGGAATTTAATTAAATACTAACTGCAATTTTTTAATGCATCTATTCAAGGATATTTTCTCTTTGTTTTGTAGTTGGCTTAGTGTGTCTAATGTCTTTCTTTCATGACTAAAAGCATCCAATAAATGTTTAAAGAGTTAATCTAAAGTTGAATTATTATTTTTGGATTTGTCTCTTCTTTTCCAACTTCGTTCACTCTGCCTTCTTCATCAATTTGATACGAGTATGAGATGTGCTTGTCTTCCTTTCCTGTTCTTCTTACTAGCAGATCCTCGATCCCTTCTTGCTTCTTTTCTTTTCCTCTTTGTCTTCATTGTTTGTTCCTCCTGGTCTCTTCTCCTCTTCTTCCAACTATTCCTGCCAAGCTCTATGTATACTCTTCTTCTTTCCTTCCTACTTGTTCTCCTTCAAATTCTTTTTTTAGCTTTCTTCTTGTCCATATAGTTTCACCCTTGTTCACAAATTGAATCTTTTGTTTATGCCACCCAAACCTTGTTTGGGTTCATATTCTTGGTTAAAACCTCATCATTTATCTCAGTCTACTTATGAATTTTCTCTCAACTTCCACCTTCCTTTCTCTACCTTCAGTACATGTGATGCTAGGCCTCATCATTTTAGGCATTCCTTGAAAATGTGATGCAATATTGTGCTTCTAACAAAATTCAGGTCACACAAAAGCTGATAAAGTAGGCTGATTAATAATCCACAGATTGACGACATTTCATTTGAATTATTTATGATACCTATATACGTTAAGACTTACAGTGCAAAAGTGCTTTGTTGATTATCTTCCAGTGCTACTTCACACTTTTGCATGCAGTTTGCCAATCTGCTGTAGGAGCATTCACTAAAATTCTTTCTTTATCCTAGTGACTTTGAAGGACCTGTTGATGATTTGTCATTTGAAACAACTAAGTCTTATGCCATGGACAAACAAAACCTTGAAAAAAGTATCTTTTTGGAGCTTGAACGGGAGAATCAGCTAAGACTTAAGGTCTGATCAGTTCGTAACTTGCATCTACAACTTTTAGCTTGCTATTTTGATTCTTCATAACTGAACTAATCACATGAAGCACACATCTACATTATTAAACTTCATTCCTATTTTCCAGAATTCTAATAAAAAATTATTTAGCATCTAGTTAACCAAACTTAGTGGGATAAGGCTTGGTTGTTGTTATTGTTGCTGTTGTATATAGTTAACCAAACTTCTGGAGAAGTTCGCTTTATATAAGAATTCTTATGTGTCTTCATGAGTTGCCATGCCTTTAGCCATGCTTCCTGCAATTACATTGCATCTCTTGTATGTGCTTATACAGAAAACCAGCTACAATATGTTATATGTACTAAGAGTTTAACTAACCCAAACTTTATTCAGTTTGGCATGCTGAGTTTAACTAATTCAAACTTTATCCAGTTTGGCATGCTATTGTCACATATACCAGCTAATGGAATGAAGCCCCAAAAATTTGTAGCATAGATAGCTTACATGTTGCTTCTAGGCTTTAAAAGTGATTTTCCATTATTTCCCTTCCCAAAGTTGCTGTTCTAACATATCACATACTGTAACTGTGAATGATGACGTCACAAAATCCCCAAGATTAATGCTGCCGTCAAGGTGTTATTGTCCCTTGAGGAAATTGTTTCTGTTGAAAGTGCTTAATTCTTCCATTGCTGTCACCTACTTCATTTCTTACTATTTGTACATTGTTTTGTGTCAGAATATGCTATCAGGATGCATTATTTATATGGTGAAGTGATAGTAAATCCTTGTAGCAATTGATCATGTAAGAGGTCATAAATCACCAAAAACCTATATCTCATGGGACTAAGTACTCAATCAATAGAAATCCTATAGAAAAAGGAGTTTTCTAGTGTCTATTCCAGTAGTAAAAGTGTGAATACACTATTTGTCATCTGTTGAGAATTTTATCAAATAAACGATGTATTAAAAAAAAATGCATCCACTAGGCTGTTAAATAATTAATAAAACTACAAAGTGCAATTGGGTCACTATTTTTGAAAGTTCACCAATAAAGACAACGTTAAGTATTTAAACAACTTAAATTTGATGTGCAGACTTGAGTATTTAGTAGGAAGCATAATTCTTGTTGAATTCCTTGTAGGCATCATATTCTTCACTCTCTTTATTTTAATCAAGTTGTGATATTTTATTTTAAAATATGTCGTATAGCTGTATAAGTAAATCTCAAGTTTATAGAGAAAATCAATTAGTCCTTGATGTTTGTGTCCTAAATCTTTCTTCAAGCCTTATGCTAGTATGATCAATCATATTTTATCCTTCGAAATAATTATTCCTCAATTATTATTTTTTTAGAAAAAAGTCGTTTCCCCTCCCACTATGTTAATTTTTAAAATTTGCATCAAGTCAGAGATAAACTAGATCAATGTTAACCATGTAGCTCATAATGAGATGATTCCAGTTCTTGAATATGTCATTCTGTCTTCTAATAAATGAATTGTCTGACAGTCTCCAGCCTTTTTATTTGCAGCAAACTTTTTTTTTCTTTCTGATACATCATATACAACTTTTTTTTTTTGCAAGGGGATAAGCAGTAGGCATTGTAGTCCAGTAAATTTTGATACAGTTCATATTTCTTTTGTTTAATTATCATTTGATGCTGATGATTAAGATTTTAGGAGGAACTTAGGTCCAAGTTAGCGGACTTGGTTGCATCTCAGAGAAGTGAAATCAACAGATCAGCTTCTGCTATGACCCAGATTTCAAAATATGTAGAAGCAAAACAGGAGATGGATAGAAAGCTCGACAAACAATATCAAAGAAAAATGCATAATTTCTTTCCATCTTTTTGCTGTTTTTTTTTTTCATTTTGATGCTAATTGATACTTTTTTACAAATTGGTATGGGTATTAATTTGTAGTCAATATCACACTTGTTGCATTTTTTCAGTTTCAAAACCATTTATTTTTTATAACTTCTATTTTTACCTTCTACTATATGCATTCTTACAATGCATTCATCTTTTCTTATAAATGATATACAAGGTCCATAAATCCTTACAGGTTCTGGACCTAATTCTTAATATAGTTGGGCCGACTTCTTATTGAAATTCCATCAGTGCAAGGGTTTTCTGTAGAATAATCTTATTGTATGAAACAAAGCTACTCTTATCCTTCAGTACAAGTCGTAATTTTGTCAGGTTCTTGAAGTTATGTATACGAATTCGGTTTTACTGTATGAATCTTTTCCTCTAGATAACACAAGTCTAGTACCTATTTATGTTAAATTGCTGCAAAATTTTTTTTTTGTAGTTTGATAGTGCTGAACATTGATTCTTTTTTGTAAATCTCATATCCTCCATATAAGTCTAATCAGGACCTGTTGCAAAATATCCTGTTGGATAAAATTTATTTAAATTCAATCCAAAGGACTATTAAGCAGGTTTAAATTCTGTTAGTTTGTTTAGGTTGGATCTGAATTATCTTAGATTTTAGAATCAATTCCAGTTGAAGTCATGCTCATGTCTAATTATGATAACAGAAGTTTGCCTTGAAATCAAACAGTTGGCATGTTCAGTTTTAAATTAACACACTGATTTGTAGGGCACCTTGCCAAGCCCATTGTGTTGTTAGGTGGATTTATTTTTTGTTATCCCAGAGCCAAGAATAGTCTCTGATCTCTGTTTGTGTTATGTATCCTCTCCTTAATTGGATGGGAAATATGAAACTTCTAGAGCTCACTAATTTTTGTTTTCTTAACTATCTGGATTTTGAGGATGGGAACGCAGTCCTTATAAATCTGTTCAATTTGTTTCAGTGCTGAAATGCTTGATAGTCACTTGTCTGCTGTTCAAAGGGATCACGAACAAAGATCCCTAATTGAAGAAAGGAGATTAAGGGATGATGCTGCTTTTGAAGAAGCCAAAAAAAGGGCCCTTATTGAAGAAAAACATCGCCAAGAAAAAGCTAAAGCAGAAGCTGAGGTTTGTTTGCTTTGATCCTAAGATGCTACCAAATCATAGGTTTATTTTTTTAAAATGAAGTTTTAGTAGTTTAATTATTGTTTTGCATATGCATTAGGTTTCTTTTGTTTTTCCAAAATAGTAAGAATTGTTTTTGTGATCTTTTTTCTCACATCTTCCATCCAACTACTCGGATCCCTAGTTCTCAATATACTATGTTCTCTCAGTAACCACCTGACTACCTCCTCCCTAGGGGAGATACTGGGGAGGATTTTTTTGGAGGTGGTATTTTATCTCAAAATCTGGCTGACACCATAATCCACAATTACATTCTTTGTTAAATATCACTATAGCTAGCATTCATAAACTGGGAAACACAACATATTTTGTTTGGTGGTTAACTGGTATAGCCATTACAGATGGAGTCATGCTAGTGCCAACTGTGTTTATTTCCTGCTTGTATTCTTCTTTTGTAGATTTTCCATCCGCCGCAAAGGTATGCAAAGTAGTTAAGCAACAATTGATGCCAGCTAACAATGCCATAAGCACTCAAACTTCATGATAGTAGACTCTCTCAAAACATAATTATTGTTGTACTTCAGTATTACATCTTCACAGTAAATTACGGCACATCTGTAGAACATAGTCTAACATCAAAAAGCTGTGGTGTGACAGCTAAGAATTTAGCATGTTTTTCTAAAGATATAAAGGCTTGAATTTTAGCTGTGGAATAATTGGTAGACTCAATTTTTATTCAGGCAAAACTGAAAGCTGCAAAACTGGCTGAAGAAGCAGAAAGGGCAGCTATGGAGGCTGCTCAAAGAGCAGCCAAAGAATCTACTGAAACAGAAACTGTCAGTATTAGGGAAGCTGCTGCTTTCGAAGATGCAAGAAAGAAATCTACGGACGATGATAATACAAATACAAAGAGCACAACTTCACTTTCAAAAATGCTAAAAGAGCCATTGCTGACAGATGGTAACTTATTTCTTTGATAAAGTATGCCAGATGAATTTATTAGTTTGCAGTTCACTATGTGTGTGAAATCTTGCAACTCTTATGAAAATGGTACATTTGGTATCTAAGTAAGCGATGGTTGCTAAGATGACAATATCTGCGACAAGAGTTTCCTCTCAAACCGTTGTTAATCTTGTTAGGCAAATTTGCTCATTTAGGCTAAGACATGAAGCAGAAGCTCCTACTTATGTTACATTCTTGATGCTTTTCTTGCTAGATAGAATCTATCTTACATTGATTATTAGCTACATGCCTACATTGGACCATTGTGGTGGTTTCTTTCACCTTTTGTTGTTAAATTAGTGAGGATGTATCTTGGATTAGAACAGTGTAATTTTACCCAATTTATTTTTTGAATTAAACTTATCTTTACTTTTCATTGAAATGAGAATTTTGTTTGGAAATGGATGCATGCTGTATCAGTTTGTAACTTTGTGAGAACTAATCTTGCTTTGCCATAAAAAACCAATATTATTTCTGCTGCTGATGGTAACTGATCTTGCAAAAAGGATAATGCTATAATGTTAGATTTTTTGTTTATTGACATATTGTATTAGATTATTAATTTTGAACATTTTTCTATATTTGGTGAATATCTGAACTAATTTCACTGGAAGTTAGTTGTCACATGATCAAATTATGATGGCAGGGATCAAGGTTTTGGCAACTGACGCTGCACTGAAAGCAGAGATCAAAAGACTAAAAATTTATAATGAAGTGACTGAGAAACCCAGTCTTCCTTCTCAGAAGGTACCCTATAACTATCTATTAAATTAACAATGGTTCAACAATGTGATGCTTTAGTTTTATTCTACTTTCCTGCTTGACTTGGTTTCACATTCTGGAAGTCTATGATCACATGCACTTTCTATCTTCATAGAAATATATGATATAATGGATATCTTGTGTTTATTCTTATGGTAGGAACTTGATAGACGTGGGAGGCAGATCTCTAAAATCCTAAAGCAATTAACTGGAACTGTAGAGAATGTCAGGTAAAGGAAACCTCTGGTTTATTGAGCTGGTTTTTTTCCCTCTTGTATTGCATTTTCTTCAGTTAACTACATTACTGGTAGCTGCTTCATGTGTGGGTCATTCATATTCTACAATTTTAAAGAAAATTTTAGGACTATTGTTCTGGTAAACTGGCAGCATTTGGAGTATAGCATGGAAGGTTCTAGACGTAATGACTAAATATTTTGGTCCTTTACAAAAGTTTACATAAATAAAGCCGTAGGGTTGAAAAATAAACCTTGATTAGTGCTCATAAGTATAGACTCTGTTTGATCTAGAGTTGAAGGACAAAATCTATAATAATTTTTATTCTGAAGTGTGCATATGAAATGTCACTAATTCCTTTGAAAATACTTTTGGATTGATACATCAGGCAGGAAGCTGATGACACTGATTATTAAACCAAAAATAAAAAGGCATTGTGAATTTGAATTGCTATTTTGAAGGGATTGGCCAGACTAAGGCTGAGTATTTGGTTAAAACCGAATTGAATAACCAAAATCGAAAAAATCAAATTTTTTTGAATTAACCGAACCAATAAAATATGGGTTAATTCGGTCAATAATCGAATTAACCGATTTTTTTATTGGGTTTAAAAATTCATTATAAATCACAATAGTGATTAAACTGAATTCATCATAACCGATTTTTTTATTAGTTCATTTTTTATTTCGGTTTATTCGGTTAACCGAATAAAAAAATGTTAAAATCGACCCCGAATCGAATTAATTAAATAAACCATTTTTTTTATAAAAAACTGATCTGAATTTTTAAATTCAATTGGTTCGGTTGGTTTGTTATGTTGAACCGAACTTTTACTCACCCCTAGGTCAGACAACATAGGGATGCTAAAAAATTATCTTAAGAATAAAATATGAAGTACTTGACAATTTTAAATTATATCTTCCTTTGGTATTAATAAATTACACAAGTAGAGTTATTAACTAAGAATATATTGCTA
This sequence comes from Kaempferia galanga, assembly GCA_037974795.1. NCBI lineage: Eukaryota > Viridiplantae > Streptophyta > Magnoliopsida > Zingiberales > Zingiberaceae > Kaempferia > Kaempferia galanga. Next base: position 9,247 of record JBBPFP011297686.1, read on the forward strand.
GTATGTATGCATGTATATTTTGAGCATGTACCTATTGCTATAAGTAATATAGTTTATTGGTTTATCTGTTAGACGGTCTCTGTAGGCTTTTTCTTGTGGTGGGCTTGCTTACATCTCATCACTGTTTCTTGACATTGGAACTGTCTAGCTCTTAGTTCCTATTCCTTTGAGTCTCTCTCAACACTAATGCATCCGATTTCCTAATTTTTTTTTTTCTACTTGGTACGGCAAATTTTTTTAGTGGTTTGTCCTGACATGACTTGCAGGTGAGCCAGACTTGAACATGCCACATTTAGTTTATATTAAATAAAATTCGACATGTTTAATTTGCTAGTGGTCTGACGGCCTTCCTAACCCATTTAATTCTGGGTTATTTGACATGAGCCAACCTGATATTTAATTTGATTATAATATAAACATTAACTTGCAAATTGTCTAAATTTAACATTTTAATTTATAAAATCAGATAGAATATATATCAAATTATTGTGTACAAGCATTAGAGATTGTAGGAACATTAATTTGAAGATGGCTACATGAATCTTGTCCCTTGTATATACTAAGGATTTTAATTATAATAATAGTTAATGAGTCACATACATCAAACCACATAATGTATACCATTTATATGTGAGATATAAATAGGCTGGCATGTTCATACTATTCTATGTGACAAAAGGCGATTCGTTTGCCCCAGCGCCCCCACCAACCGTTCCTAGGCCAACATGTAGGAGGTAAATCGTGGGGGACTACTAGCCATTAGTGCAAGTGGTCAAGGCATGGGGGAGGACATGCTCGGATGCACCGAATTTCGACCCCAAGACCTCATGTGGTAACCTTTCATGTCCAGACCATTCTACGATTGTACA
>JBBPFP011297795.1:0-10115 GCA_037974795.1 Kaempferia galanga
GTCATCATCTACAGATTGGCATTATTACACTGCCATTTGTTTCTTCCTCGTTGCAGATAGCAGATATGTTTGCCAAAGCACATTCGCTTTGCACTTTCGATTTTTGTCTAACAAACTCTCAATACTTCTAGCTGTGGCATCGTAAGTTTGAGGGGATGTTTGATTATATTTATATTAGAATTATTTATTTACAACCTTTAAGGGCAATTTAGTCTTTTTCCTTCCCAGTTTAGGGTTTCAGCTTTTTATATAAACTTTATATTTTTTATTCTCAAACACTTTTTAGATTGTATCAAGACGACTACTTTTTTCTTTTTCTCAATTTCTATAGTTTCAGCTTCTTGTTCCCTAAAGAATGGTTCCAATTATACTTTAGGTATCTCCGATATGAGATTTATGAAAGGTTTGTAAAATTAAGAAAACTTAAACTATTATAGAAGTGAGGTTTAAGGTTTGTAGTTAAAGAGCAATAGTGAAAATTTAAAACTTTTTTTTTTTTGGTTTTTGAAGATGGATCTCTTAATTAATTATAAAGTATTTGTGATTTATAATATAGGGAGATATATAATTTATAATGTAGGAGCCATAGATAAATTATAGAGAGATTTTTTTATTACAAAGGGAACAATAAATTTTTATATTTTTGATATAGTATTAATATGATAAATTGAAAATTAAAAAAATTCTCATTTAGAGGTTTAAGATGCCCTAACATTGGGTTCGAGGTCATTCTTCTGCATGGCACTTCATCGACTTCTTAATTTCAAAGATAAATCAAAATAACTCTTTATTTATTAAATTATGTTTATTATACTTGGTCTTATCATATGGCCGCATCCAATTGTGAATTCCGAGAGCCATTTGGATTGTGACAAGCCATACTTTCGCATCAATGAATATGACCAAATAACAAAGACGTGGACTTTGAATGCATTTTTATAGAAATTTTTTATTGGCAAGAAAGTGTTTAGGGTGGATAGTCCATTGTCCTATAGTTATGGTTTCATTTAAAAAATAAATCTCTATAAATATATTATAATTTATGATTAAATCGTGGATGCTGATAACTTAATAGCCTTCCACTAGTAGGGGCAATTTTAATAAAGATTACATTAATACTTCCTTTGTATATATTTATGGCAGACAGGATTCTCTGGTCCATAATCTCTAGTTTCTCTCTGTTCCATATTAAGAGGGTTGTTAAATCAAATCAAGAATCAATGTATTGGTTTCTATTTAACGGCCCCTTCTAATGTAGATCAGGAAAAGATCAAAAATTATGGATCAGAAAATCTGCTCCGTGTTTAAAGAACTATTTTTGGATTCTAGATTAAAAAAATAAATTTCTATTTCTAGTGAATTTTTTATACCATTCTTTCTCTTCTTTTTAAATAATTTTAACGCCTACTCGACGACAATGCGAATGTCCTCTATTATCTTCTTCCTGCTTTCCACGAGCCCCCAACTTCCATGCGCCTCTTTTTCTTGCTTCATTATTGTGAGCAAAGAGTAGATTAAATTAGACATTATTTTGACATCATTCTTGACCTCTTTTTCAACAAAATTTATTCATTAATGGCTATTGAGTCTCTTTTCAGATTATGGGCTAATTTGAAGTCAATACCAACAAAAGCAAAGGGAACACATGTTGAGCAACTCTAAAAGAGAAAAAGAATGGGAAAAAAAAATCCTTGGGGATGGAAGAGAGAAGGAAGACGGAATGAAAGAAACAAAAGAAAAAGGAACGAAAGTCCCATTCCATTTCCATCTGAGTTTAGGTGGATAACAATATATTTACATATATCAACGGATAGATTTATAAATTCATCTGTCTTTTATTTTATAATAAGTAAATAACAAAAATGATAAATAATTCATTTTTTTAAATAAAGGATAGAAAATATTCAGTGTGAAAAACTTTGCTTAATTTTTTAATCTGCCCCTCCCAAGTAAATAGGCCATTACACTTCCTACATTTATTAGATTTGGTCATTTCCACATGATAATTATTCCTCTTTAATAAAAGTTCTCCCACTTCCCTTTGCTAATTTGTTTTACTTTGAATCAAAGTCGTCCTACTTCCCTTCACTCTTCCTAGGTGGATCAGTCATGAACGAGTCACCCTTTTGCCGGGAAAGAGATGTACGATCTCAAGCTGACTTTTATTTGGTCATTCTTTCAGCTCGTTCCTTAATTAAATTTTTTTAAGACACAACTACCGAAATAATGTTTTCCTTATGGCTCTGCAACGGCGCCAAACATCTCATCACATTGCATTTGTAATTTCTTATACCTAAAAAAGACTGGCGAATAAATCTCAAGTTAGGGTAACAGAGTGTTCGTTTTATGAGGTAGTGCACGTACCTTCCCATCTTATTGACTAAATTCGTATATGTAAAACAACCCCGGGAAAAGTCTTAAAACTAGAAGGGGCAGGTAAAATCTTAAAACTAAAATCATCGTTAAACCTAACCAACTTAAGTTTTAAATAAAATATTTAACAAAGGGCAAAGCACGCCTATCTAAGACCAGTACCTCAGCATACGTTCCACAACAATCTTTTTTTCTTCTATTGGAAATTAGCTACAATTAAGGTATGGTCAAATAAGTTATGACTTCGCTCTTTGAATCACACTAGTTGATACAAGCCACTCATAGTTACAAGGCAATAGGACGTAGAATTTCTAGTACACAATCAGGCAGCATCATCATCTAAACCTCCTCCCTTCCGTGGTTGTTAGATTCTATAATGTGGAACTTGCAGAGGGGGCAAACGGCATTTATGTGCAGCCATTTATCTATGCAACCACAATGAAAGTGGTGGCTGCATGGAAGTTCACGTAGCTCCGCGCCATCTTCATAGGGTGAGAGGCAAATGCAGCATTCCTGCAGGTGGAAGAAAAGAGAACGAAGTTTAACAGCAGTTTGCATTATTTACAGAAGAGATGGCCCTCATGGTGTCACTATTGGTTCAAAGTAAAGAGATATGCAAACACAGGTTTACGGAGCAGCCTTGCATAAGTGCTTCATATCATGGGCCAGAAGGCTAGGATCTCTAGGAGAATGGGCACTGGTTTGAGATGGGAACAAAAATCAAAGTTGGAAACATATATTTTCTTTTTCTCATGTTACAAAGAGGTTTCAAATCTTACCTTATCAAACGTCGTTTTCCTCTAAGGTAAGAAATTTCACTAAATCTAACATGGACATCTACATAGAACTCCATTTTAGTCTGAGACAAGTTCATGCTTAAAAACAATAGACTATGCAAAAATAATGTTAAAAGATTCAACATAACTTCAATATACAAGATAGCTTAAATTTACTGCAGTGCAAACAAGCGTCATGCAGCTAAAATTTTCGCAAAATGGAAATGTAACCCAAATTTTAATAAACACAGAATAATATGCTGCAGCACTTGCAATTTTCACGGTGCTTCTTATTCAGTTTGTGAAAACTCTCTTTCAGTTTCCATTTTCAAGAAATAAATAAATAAAATTTAAATAAAATAAAAAATAATTGTAAATAGTTTGATGCCATGGGATAATAAAATTTCTTTTCACATAAAAGATGCTCGATCTTCATGAAAAGAAGAAAAAACTTATAACAAAAAATCAAGAAATATGAAGAAAAAATGGGACTATTTTCCTAAACAACAGTGTGTTTTTGGTTGGTAGTGTGCCCAAGGTTTATTTCATACATAATATAATAACATGCAATCAGCAAGAAAGTGAAATCCAGTAAAGAGAAAAGTAATGTTTGAAAATAGTGAAGCTTCAGAACTTACAGCATCCTCTGCTGAAAGGACATGCTCTGCAGGTGAATCACTTCCACACTCGATCATGATTCCACTAAAAGGCCCCGATATCTCATCAAGTTTTTCAGGATCTCCAATCCTCCGAAATTTGTATTTTGGTAGTTGGCAGATATCTTCTTCGGATGCTCCTTCCTGTTTTACAATAAATGCATCAAATACTTTCTACAACTCAATTGCCACAATACCAAACGTACCAATTATCTGAAGTAAGAAATATGTCAGTACTAAGCAAGGCAACAGTGCCCTATGGTCCATGGCAAAACAGCACTGGTAGCCAGCTACGTAAGCACAAATTGGGGAATATTAATCTTTGATAAAGATCATTCTCTTGGGATGCGGGTCTACAATAATCAATGTCTTCATAAATTTCCAATATAACAGTGGAGAGAATTACTTCTAAATATCTCAACAAATTCCCTAAAAGCGAATTACTTCTAAAACTAATAAAAAGGGTCATCCAACAAATTAATTTCAACTCCATCAAATAATCATGTTTACACAATCTAAGTAAAATGTGTCGCTAAAGATTCCTATTGAAGCATTGATACTAATCATAACAGACAATTTGGGGAAAGGTACAAAAAGCTTATATAAAACTTGGATGTTATATCTACCAGTTTTAAAATGGAATATGGCTGCCACAGCAAGGCAGATTAATGTATGTCGGATTATGGCCTTCACGTCATAGTTGAGAATACAGATCACATGCAAATTTAGTTCGATGGGTAAGGCTGTGTATAAGAACCAATGAAGCAACCAAATATCCAAATGAGAGTTAGTATGATATTGCATATCATAATACCTTTTTTAATCCTCAAGTTAACAAATCATCCAATCAAGCTGGAAATTTCACAGAATCTAAGTCTTACAAATTGCTTCAAATTGACAATAAAATCCATCAACAGAAAGGATGTAGATGCATAATAGCAAGAAAATTGGTACTAGTAGTCAAGGTGGCATACCTGATCAGCAACAGCATACAAAATTGCTATGATACAAGGCAGACAACAACAAACAGCTATACCAATTACACACGCCAAAGCAACACAGAAAACAACAAAGAACACATCAAATGCCAGAAAGACTATGCACAACCTGCAAACAAAGATAAACGATCTATTCAATACTAAATCTTCAGATGTAGAACTAAAATGACAACTAATCTATGTCATAGAAGAACCAGTAAAGTTGGGGAGAATCACGGGTCAGCTCTTGGCCTCCAACAGATACCCAGTAAAAACCAACAATCCACCATATGAATGAGAACATAGTGTTTGCAGATTCCAAGTGTTTCACCACACTGTCAAAGTGAGATCATAGAGGATCAAGAAAAACTGAAAAAGCAACTTACACATTTTAAGAAGAAAAGGGATTTAACAATGGTAACAAGAAAATGGGATAGCCGACCCCACCTAGTGGGATAAGGCTTGGTTGTTGTTGTTGTATCAAGAAAATGGGAATTATGTAACTTCTTTGAAAATATAAGAAGAAAACATAAAATATCCATCAGTTCTGGAAGTTTTATAGTCAGATGAAGATACAGTTATTTCATTTTGAAAGGGAATTCTCAACTACAAACCTTCAGTCAAGTGTCAAATTTTGATTGAGGCTAATCAATGTAACAAAAATCTTACACATAATCGGTGCTAGGTGGCACAAGATAAAAATTAAAATAAAATAGTGAATCAGTAAAGAAATCCTTAATGAAGTGTGAAACTTAAGGCCAAGATCCAAACAAATCAAAGATTGTTAAGCCAAACCATGATTAAGAATGGCATAAAGTTTGGTATTTTAGAACACTTTTTAGACAGAAACAAAATCAGAACACTCAGAAGGCCAAAAATTTAATAATCAGAAAATTCCTCAGACAGGCACAATTACAAGTGAATTCACCTCCTGTTAAGGGGCTACCTTTAAATAAAGGGTGTAACATGAAAACAAAAGGTTAGGAGTTTAGGTGTTAGTCTAATTATTATAGCATAATGACTGGTTAACCAATCAACCCTAATTTCTTTTCTGTAAGAATTATATTAAGGAAAAAATTCCTTTCATATTGGCTGCCATAGATGAAACCTGAAACAGCTCATTCCATTGGCTAACTGAAACCAGCACAAGCTAAACATCTAAACCTTTTCAAAAGAATTGTCACACATTCAATTCTTACTTGTTTTAGCTAAGGATCTACCTATTCCTCCTCGACTCATTCAAATCTTCTTCCACCACATCCATATGCCACTAGCACCATCTCATACCAGCCAGGGACCAAAACAATGGCACAAATGAAACTTCAAATCTTGAACACCTTCTGCTTTATAGTATCAGAGCAAGCAACGACCTTGAACCAAAATGTCCATCTCCAGTGTATTCATTGAGTTAGATGAACAATTAATTATTTTAAATTTCATGTAATCATCACTTTGAATTGCCCTTTGACTCAAAGTTTAGGTATTATTCTATAGTGCCTAACAATTGAATCAAGTGATTATCCACAAATCAATTCAAAACTGAACTAGTTTTTCTCCTCAACAAATTGAGAGATCTATGGATCAATTCAGGCTGTGGACTTCAGTTCCATTTTCAAATAGATGTCATGTATTGCTAGCAGAAGTTAAAATATTCACAAGCTGTGTCACCTGTGTAGATTGATTATGATGATTCTGATGGAAGGGAGGTTCAAATGAGTGAACAGTACCAGAGGAAAGACACTTGTACTTGCATATAGTAGAGGTCTCCACAATAATTACAACACCCTATCTTCTACCTAATCATTGTGTATAGTTTTCAGGCATGTCTATAGTCTCAGCTGTTTTTTGTTTTTTCTGCTAACTGTTCACCAGCTCATCCATTCTTGCCAACAACTCAATTTTTCTCAATTCAACAGTCCTATTACCAGCTCTTGTAGTTGTTCCAGTTACATCACAGCCATGTAATCTGTTTACTGTCCCATTGAATATTCACACCATAGTTGGGTCATTATCACCTGCTAGTGTATCACAATTGTTTAATTGCTAACATAAGAATAGTGATAAAGTGATTTTTTCCACCTTCCAAGTACAATTGTTCCTACCACAATCAAATCAACAAACTAGAATTACTTGTCATGGTCAATGGCCAGTCAGCTTGTTGATCATCGAGCTCAAGAAAGTCATGGTGTATTGCCCTTTCATAAATTAGTCTGATGCTGGAAGACCATTGATGCACTGTTCTCTAGTCCACTATGGCAGGCATCTGGCCCACTTTCCATCCTATGTTTTCAAATGCTGTGACTGTCCCGGATTGTAGGATCTTGCACGCTTATTGTATGGAAGTGTTCTCACATGCCCTATGGCGTCGCTCAGATGATCTTCAAAGTTGGTTCTGTGAGTGTGGTTAGAGCCATGTATGCTTAATTTTAGATTGCCATCATTAAATCTGATTGATCAATTTGTATCAACCCAAACGCAAACAATGATGAACTTTGTCAAAGCTCACATTATCAAAGAAGATAATTTTCTTTTGCCTGTTACTTCCAGGCACCCATAACTATACTGCAGAGCTAAATTTGTGATTGATTATCTGCTTTAGATAATCAGACTTCTTCTGGAAGAGTGTGATGGAGTTGACACATGATGGTCAAAGATCTAGATGATCAGCTGTAATTGTAATTACTTCAATCACATTAGGTACACCGTACATTCAAGATATATTATGCACTTTTTTACCAGGTTAGTGATTGATGACCCATTAGAAAAAAATAGCAGCAATAAATTTGTGTGGTATTAAATTTATGTTTCAAGTTTTCATTATAAGATGTTATCTTTACAATTGTGACTATTGATTAACTTTAATATAAAATCGCTCCACTGTGGACCAAGGTATTGGAATAAGCATATTGAATTTATTTCTACTCGGTGATCCAAAATAAAGTCTCTTTTAGACAAAGCTAATAGGAGCTAGACATGACAAGAGTTGGCTATATATGTATGTAACCTTTTAGGCTTTTACATAAATAATAAACCGAGTTTAATTGTAACTAGTTCCTTCCCCTTTTATCTTCTCCTTTGTTGATGATGATGGTGGTGAAGGTAATGTCTGCTAATGATCAGGACTTTTTCTGGTTATGGTAAAATATAAATGGTGTTGTAGTTATTCTAACGTTGTAATGCATAGTATTAATGAGATATAGATAATCCCTTGAGAAATTACTTACTTTGGAGCTAGTATTCACAATTGTCCAAATTATGAGGCTGATAGTACGAGATGTTTTGTCAAACACGTAGGGTATTTTGGTGTTGTCAAGAATATATTGTGTCACAATTTGACATCAGTGCTAGGTCTTGTTGTAGGTAAGTGGTAAAGGATTCCCTTTGGGGCTTATGAATTCCTTCCTCTTATTCTTTTTGGTGGAGCAGCAGTTTGATTTTGGGCCCTGAACCCTCGCGTAGTGAAGGGTTGAATCCTAATCTCTGCTACTGCTGAAGTGAAACTGCAGTAACTTGTAATCGAAAGGCACGTTCCTTTGCTTTCCTAAGCATGATTGGGCTAGAAATGGTGTTGGTAATGCTTAGGAGTCAGTTTTGATACATGCTGGTCAATTTGCACAATTGGTTTCCCTTGTGTGGAACTGATTTTGGCAGGATTAGATAGTTAGATTTCGGAAGGTTGGGGAAGTTGGATCTGGTTGGAAGTTGTGAGGAGATGGAGCACCTGGAAGGGCAGCTTCTGGAACTACACGTTCAGTTTGGGCTATTGCTGTAGGGCCTGTACCAGATAAGATGGTTGCTGTGAACAGTTTATTTGGGTCTCTGCACATTCATGCATGCTGGAATTTCAATGCGGATATTGGTATATGATATTGTGGCTGGGCTTGTTGCTGAAGAGATTGATGCTCTGTGCTGCGGATAACAGCTGTGTTTGATCAAAATATTGTGTGGAATTTCGTGATACATTCAGAGCATACAAGACTCTTTGCAATCCACTCAATATAGAGAAATAATGGATTCTGATATTTCTGTACCAAGTGTTATTTTGTGCAGGTTTTAGAGCTGCTACACTAGGTTTGGATTAATTGAGCAGGGTATATTACTAGTATGGTGTTCATCAGACGATGGAATCAATTGGTTCTGAGTTGTTGGAGTTCTATGGAATTGTGATGGCTGGTTCTTATCAAAGCATGGCTGGTTTATGAAATGTCAGTCTGATATGGTGCAGAATTTACTGAAATGTGATGGGTTTTGCTTTGGCAACTGCTTGTGAGGATTTGTAGATGTGGCTGGGCAGTCTTGGAGTTTTTGGACTCTATATGTTATGTGTGTTTTCTTTTCGTCACAACATTATTGAAAACTTCATTTGGATGCAACAGCAACATAAGGTTGATGGAATTTATGGCACATTTTTTTGCTTTTGTTGAAGTGTGGTTGTGCAGAAATCGTGTAGCTGATGAGCTGAGGTTATATGTGATATGCTGGGACAATCAGGGGTGTATGCAGTGCCACTTTGGTTGGTGTTGGAATGATCAATTTTAGCAGCATGAGGAGTTCGGAAGGTGGGAGTCTTGTGATGGCCTGCGCTGATTTTTAGAAATTTGATAACTGATTTAAGAAAAGGAAGCAGTATTTGTGACATCCTAGATAATATAATGATGTGTTTGGCAAATTTTGGTGAAGCAAGTTGTTTTGTAGAATTCCCGGATTGCAGAAATCTTTGTAAATATGAAAAGTGGTTCCTTTTTGAGATCGTTGCTATAATTGGGAGTGGCCAAAGTGCTAGTAGTTATTCTTTGGTGATATGGAGGTCGCGTTTAGAAAAGGCCGTGTTTGAGATGAAGTAAATGGAGGTGATATTTGCAGTTGTCAGTCATTAATGGTTTGTGGAAATTGATTTCCTTATTGTTTGGAGTGTGTTGTTATTGAATTATTTGAAACGGGTGTGTTCTTAGAGGTGTGTTGGACGGTTTACTACTGAAATTTTGAATGTTTCTATGTGCCGTTCTGGTTTGAGTAAGCTGTATTATAGTGGGGTTGTTGGATTTTTAGATTGCTAGCTTGATAAGGAATCTGTGGTTCATTATATAGCTTGATAAGGAATTTGTAGTCTCACAGGGTGAGAGATTTGATCACGATGTTATGATGACCTAGTGTGTGGGTATATGTGTGGAGGTTATCCATGGAGGAGGATCCCTAAGTTGAGAAGGAAATTTAGGGACCAAATTTTTATTAGTGGGGGAGAATATAAAATACCGTAAAAATAACAGTTAAATAAACGGTATAATTGGAGAATTAATAATAAGAAGAAAAAAAACTTTGGGAAATTATACCAA
>JBBPFP011297901.1:0-10115 GCA_037974795.1 Kaempferia galanga
TTTTAAACCTGTTTATCAAACACCTTTCAATAATATTTTTAAGCCCCCAGGGCTATGGTGCATCGGTAAGGACGCTTAGTTATCTTCCAGATATTTATAGAGATTTTTTTTTCTAAATAAGATTTACAATTAAAAGATGTTGATTTTTTGATCATTCACTAAGTTTTTTTTAATTTATTTTAATCATCAGTAGAAAATTTTTATAGAACTGGATTTACCATCTGGAGATAATAAGACTAATTGAGTTTTTTTTTTCAAGCTCTAATTCGACCTGTTAACTTAATCAAATAAATTTGAATAATTTTTTTTTAATAAAAATTGAGACCCAAATGGCTCCTTCACACCTCTGCCTCCCACCAAATTCGGCTTGTTCGTTCCCACGAACACCAACAACAACTGCATGGGGAAGCTCGTCCCCATCAAACCCTAACCCTATTCCCAATTCCTCCCCCACATCAGTCGATCTTGATCGGATCTCCCGGATCCTGCTCCTCCTCCCCCTCATGGATCCTCCCCCAATCCTATTCCTCCTGCTCTTCCTCCTCGCCGGCGCTGCTGCCTCTTCCGCCGACGACTGCGGAGCCCACAACATCACGATCGCTGGCTTCGAGGCCGACCTCGCCATGGTTCAGCACCAGGTCCGCGGCGTTGTCCGTATCGTCGATGCCTGCTCCTTCTCCGTCCGCGGCTTCGACATGCTCGCCGGTTCCGGCCATGTCCGGTGGAGGGGCGCTGCCGGGGACGACTTCGTTAATCTCACTCTCGGGTCTCCGATCTCCGACATGTACCTCAACCGGACCTACCGCAACGAGTCGCTCACCGTCAGGCTGTCCAGCAACGTGTCTTGGGACCAGATCGTGGTCCTCGCCATCTGGGATGAGTCCACCGCCTCGGATTTCGGCCATGTCGCCCTTGTGAACGTCTCCGAGAATGAGACCGACTCCGACTTGGCCCCAAGCCCGGACCTTTCCCCTGCCCCTGCGCCAGCTCCTGGTTATCCGGTCGAGATGATGAAGAACAAGAGCCAGATCCACCGCCAGCCGACCATGTTTGACAACTGCCTAACGTTATCCCACAGATTTAGACTTCGGTGGACGCTGCACCCTGAATTGGACTCCGTCGAGATCGGTCTGGAAGCAACTGTTGGCTCGGAATACTATATGAGCTTTGGGTGGGCGAAGCCTGGTTCACCATCGCATATGCTCAATGCAGATGTTACGGTCAGTGGATTTACTGAAGAAGGTATGCCTTTTGCTGAAGATTACTATATTACACAATTTAGCGAGTGCCTTCTTAGCAAGGATGGCAAGGTTGAAGGTGTTTGCCCTGATACAATCTACGAAGGATCGGATCCAGTTGGACTTGTTAACAATACTGAGTTGATTTACGGTCACCGGAGAGATGGGGTGGCCTTTGTCCGGTACAAGCGCCCCCTAGCCTCTGTAGACGAGAAGTATGATGTGCCAGTGAATATCACAGAGAACATGACTGTGATTTGGGCATTAGGTCTGTTGAGGCCACCGGATTCCCTCAGACCTTACTATCTTCCTCAGAATCATGGTGGTCCACAAGAAACAGCTTACAATTATCTCCTACTGAATTTATCTGAGGCGGTGGACAATTGCTTTGGACCTCTGGATGCTGAAGATAAGGAAGATCAAGATCTTATCATTGCCGATGCAAAAACACCGCTTGTTGTTACGTCAGGGCCAGCATTGCATTACCCAAATCCTCCGAATCCTTCAAAAGTGCTTTATATCAACAAGAAGGAAGCTCCATTGCTGAGAGTAGAAAGGGGTGTGCCAGTTACTTTCTCAATCCAAGCCGGCCATGATGTGGCTCTTTACATCTCTTCCAATCCCATTGGTGGTAATGCAACACTGCATAATATGACTGAGGTTATCTATGCTGGTGGGCCTGAGTTTGAGGGCGTCCCAGCCAGTCCTACCGAGTTGAAATGGGCACCTGATCGAAATACACCAGATCAAGTTTACTACCACTCCTTGTTTGAGCAGAAAATGGGCTGGAAAGTTCAGGTAGTTGATGGTGGTATTTCAGACATGTATAATAACAATGTTCTATTAGATGATCAACAGGTTTCCTTTTTCTGGACTTTATCTAAAGGCTCAATATCTGTTGCTGCTCGTGGTGAGAAGAAAAGTGGATATGTTGCGATTGGATTTGGAAGTGGAATGATGAACAGCTACGTCTATGTTGGTTGGGTTGAATCCAATGGCACAGGCCATGTAAACACTTATTGGATTGATGGAAAAAATGCAATGGGTGTGCACCCAACGTCCGAAAATTTGACCTTCGTCAGGTGCAGTCAAGAAAATGGAATAATAACATTTGAGTTCACTCGTCCACTATCTCCTTCATGTGATGGAAAGATAGAGTGCAAGAATATCATCGATCCAACTACTCCTTTGAAAGTTATTTGGGCAATGGGTGCCCGATGGTCAGAGGATAATCTAAGTGAAAAGAATATGCATTCTGCTACAAGCAATCGGCCAGTCAGAGTTCTTTTGTTGAGAGGGTCTGCCGAAGCAGAGCAAGATCTGCGCCCTGTTTTGGCTGTGCATGGCTTCATGATGTTTGTGGCTTGGGGCATCCTGCTTCCTGGGGGAATATTGGCTGCAAGATACTTGAAGCAGGTAAAGGGCGATGGCTGGTACCAGTTACATGTCTATTTGCAGTACTCAGGAATCGCTATTATGTTACTTGGTCTTCTATTTGCCGCAGCTGAGCTTCGTGGTTTTTATTTAATTATAGTGCATGTGAAATTCGGTGTAGCTGCGATCATCTTGGCATGTGCCCAGCCGATAAATGCATATCTACGCCCCCCAAAACCAGCAGATGAAGAGATAGTATCTTCCAAAAGGATAATTTGGGAATACTGTCATGTAATCACAGGGAGGTCTGCTGTCGTAGTCGGAGTTGCTGCACTAATCAGTGGAATGAAGCATTTGGCACATCGATACGGCAGCGAGAATGTTCAAGGTCTTACTTGGGCATTAATATTATGGGTTTTGGCACTTGCACTTTTGGTTATGTACCTGGAGTATTCCAAGGTTAAGCAAAGACAAAATGATAGGAGCTCTTTAAGAGGTGAGTGGGTGCTGGGAAACAGTGATGAAGATGATTCGATAGATTTATTGCATCACGACAGATCGGTAACAATGGAAGTGCAACTTGAACCTCTTAGCAGATAGACTGCAATTTTATACACAAAAAAACACAGAATACTTCAGTCATGATTTTTAATGTATAGAGAGAAGGGGGAGCCATGGTGATTATTACCTTTGTCTGAGATGATTCATTTTATGTAAAGACATCTTGCCAGAGCTTACCGAACAGGTTAGAAATGAGTATTTACTTTTCTTTATATTGCTGTCAGACTGATTAATTTTATGTATGCAATGTGAGACTGATTCACGCTTGTATACAAATTTTGAAAGGATACCGGCGCCTGAGCTAAATGTGTTTTTTGCTCATGGTGCTTGTTTGTCACTTCATCACTTCTCTGGATTCATCTGGCTAATCATTTGGCTTATAGATTTCAAATGCTCTCGTGAAAGTTTCTCTATATTTTGTGCTGAAATGCTTGTGAAGTTGTTGAGTTATCCTTCACTACATCAAACTCTCTATGTTTATTATTATCTTTGGGCCTTAATCCTCATCACATTTTGTTGGGAACCGTAGGTGGCTAACTCAATTAGGAAACTGATTAACTTAAGGTTCGAACTAATTGCATGATTCAAATATTCGAAAGTTTTGCTCCTTGGACGATTTGAAAGGTGACTCCACATTTTTCTCGAACAAACCAAGGAAAATGATCTCTGCAACAGTACGATATCGAAACAAACATGACCTAGAACTTTATTTACAAAATAACCAAACGCAAGCAGTAGTATGAATGGTGTACATTGAATCAGAGTTGCGACTCCTTTCAAATATCTAACAAATGCTCAGTTCATCCATACCTATTGATAATTCTAAATCTATTTCTCCCACCATTTCCTCACTGTCACTAGTTTTCTCTTCCACCTTGCTGTTTATCTTTATTGTACCCTCCTCAGTTTTATCAACGCTAGGCGATGCAGCTGCTATGCATTCCTCAAAGCGGAAACAGCTGACAACATGGTCGTTTGTCAACCCCGCGGCTTGCATGAAGGAGTATATGACTGTTGGGCTCACACTTCGCAAGCCCCTTCTAACCAGATCTTTACTGATTACATCTGCTTTAGAAGTCTTGACAGGAACGTGTCGCTGGTAGCGAAATTTGTTGACAATAGGTTTGTAGTTCACAAAGCTCCAACAGTATCTATCGAATGATCCAAACTCATTTATTATCTGTAGCAATAGTATAAAACAAGCGTGAGAGAAATGATTAAGTCAGATCACGAATCAGATTATTTATAGTTTAATCCAGCAAAAAAGATCCTGAGAAATCATAAACCCAAATGTAGTTTATGAACCTCAACTCTCTTAACTGCAAACGCAATAGCTAGAAATATGCATATCTATTTTGTGCCAACCACAATATTAACAGTGTCAAAGACAAGTGAATAGATCTACCTTGAGTATCTGGCGAGCATTCTCAATGGTAGCTCTCAGCTTCGGCTCCGACAAAAGTGAGCTAGCAATATTTCCAGGCACTATAAATTTCTTCTCATTCATTTTGGCGACTGCAGCAGGATCAAAATTCAGAAAAACTTCCCTGAAAAAAAGGGCACCAATGAGTTGGTGAATTAATGAAGTAGAAACTAGTTTTCTAATCATTTTATTTTAGTACCTAAATATCTGCCTTTTGGTGAGGATAACAGGCCATGTAAGCTCAGCTAATGCACCAGATAGAACAAGAAGTTCAAATAATTTCCTGTGGTGTGTGTTGAGCGCCGAATACCAAGAGAAATTGGTTAGCAAGTACTTAAAATATAGTAAAGTTTCAAGGTATCTAGATCACTAACAAAGAGAAGAGGTTGCATACTTATCGTCATGAACTGGAACTCCCCACTCTTCATCATGGAAAGAAGCATAACACGGGTCTGATGTACAAAAATATAGGCTTAGCTTTACACCACAAACGCATAAAGAGAAATTCTAGATGAAGTTTTGCTTAATAATAATAATAATAATAATAATAATCTAGTTACTATTAAGAATAAACTTCTATTGGTATGGCAAAGAGTCATGCAATCAGCTGCAAGAGGCAAATCATATTTAAGTGTGAGAGACCTGGACAAGGCAGTTAAATAGAGTTCATCCAGGTGGTAAAACCAATTAAAAACTAGCCTTGATGATTAAAAGAAACGGAGGAAAAGAATAAAAATGAACTGGTGCTCACCATATGGAAAACAAAGTGAAGGGTGTAACTGTATTGCCTACTTCCAAACATGAAACCAGGTTTCAATTATTACTATCTCCTGGCAAATGATAACTGATACAATAATATACTATCATTTCAATAATCAAGTAAGCCTAGATAGAGGCTGCATATACATGAAATAATTTTCTTTGAGGAATAGTAAAAATACATTTTTTTCCTTCTCAACCTAGTATTAGAATCTCTGAAAGGATAAGTGTTGCTTATGGCAATCCCCTTAGCAAGAAGCTGAATCTTCTTGAGAAATCTCACACTTGCCGTCTCTGTCTAAAATCTTCTCAAGAAAGATTCAAAAATCCCACTTGTGGGTCAAAGTTTCACGCTTGCAGTGTGTGGACAAGATTAGATCCTTGGACACTTATCCTATTGCTTCTTGTGAAGGGATAAATAAGTGGATTTGATTAAGGGGTGATACATTAGAAGCATCATAGGCCATGGAGTAAGAGTGAAATCGTTGAACCATATTGTATACTTGAATTAGCATTGTTAATTTTGTTTTACGCTTCCACACATGCTTTATATTGTTTCAGCTATTATGATTATATTGTCACATATGCACTTACTACTAATCTAATTTGAGTTTTCTATTCACCCTTACCCCCAGTTGGCCATTTCAATCCAACAATGATGCTCTTTTCTAGATAAACCATAACCATGCTCACTGTAACATAGTTGACTTCCTCACAAAAGATAAATGTGTCAAGATCATATTTCTTTACAATTTCAGGGTAGCAAATGGCAAATGATCATCATTGCAAAGACATTCTCTTTTCAGAGCATTACAAAGGGAATATAGTGAATGAGAAGTCATTTTTACTTGTTACAGATAAATACCAAATCACAAACCACCTGCACCAATGGACATTATTTCTCGATATATATGGTAAGAAACACATCATAGAACAAGTGGAATGCATCAGGGGTGGTCTAATTCAGCTGACACTCTAAACCAGATGCAATCAGGAACCATATGGCCCACGAATGTTACACGAGTCAAAGTAGCCTTATGTATCACGCAGTTAAAGTAAAGATGTCGAATCAGTCACTTAATAGAACAGCCAATAATAGGTGTCATATCGGTACAAAGCCAAGAATATTAAACAGATCGAAATTAAATATGTCCAATCAAGCACATGAACAGAAGTAGCAAACTAAAAGTAAAGATGCCCAGTCCAATCAAGCACATGAAAAAGAAGCAACCAACAATAGGTGCAATCTCAATGGATAATCCTGGAGCTCTCGACAAATGGTACACAGGGTTTAAGGCACAAATGTCAAGGATAAAGAGAGAAGAAATATACGTCACTTTGTGAATGAGATACTGGGTCACGGCAATGCTAGAGATAGAGTGAAGATAATCAACGACATCAAATAAAGTCATTGGAGGGCACCAAAGAAGTTACTCAGGATCAAAAGACCAGAAATGGATATACAGTAGTGTAGCTATAAGGGCTATTCTAAGAAAGTACCGGCTACTGCAACAAATAGAGGACTTCGAGCAAGGACATAAGAGGGATATCCAAATATCACAAAGTTCTGAAGACTGCATGGCGAAATTCTGGATATAAAATTTCAGAACTCAATGATAACATGCACAAAAGGTATGGAGATTCAGAAGATGGCAAAGATTCTTGCTTAGATTTAACTAAAAAAAACAATCTTAAACCAAAACAAATCGCTAGACTAAATCAGAGAACTAGTTAGTTAAAGGAGAAGAAAAACCATGTATGCAATAATCTCAAAACGAAAAATAAATAAAGAAAACTCGCCTGTATTAGATGTGACCCAAGCGCATTTACTCTTTCCTTTCACAAGTTCAACCGAGGGAATGCTGGCATCATCTGAGAAATTGTTGTTCAACTTGGTTGCAACCTTGCCTATCCTCGCAGTGCTCTGCCTCCTCTTACTTGTCGAGTTCACCCTACTAATCCTTCCTGTGGATGCTTGGCTGCAGAACGAATCTGTGGATGCATCAGAGGAACAGGAAGCATTCAGTGACAGGTTTGACTGCAACAGCATCTCGTGCCTCTTCAGAACAGACGGAGCACTAAAACAAGACCCAGAATGTGCCGTATCTTCTGCGGGACTGGGAGCCTTCTTCGGCTCATCAACTGCTGTAATTTCGGTGC
Organism: Kaempferia galanga; assembly: GCA_037974795.1. Taxonomy (NCBI): domain Eukaryota; kingdom Viridiplantae; phylum Streptophyta; class Magnoliopsida; order Zingiberales; family Zingiberaceae; genus Kaempferia; species Kaempferia galanga. Next base: position 7,516 of record JBBPFP011297901.1, read on the forward strand.
TGTCAGTTTTATTCAAAGGCTTCGAAGCTGGTTTCCTAGAAGTTGTCAATGACCTAGCCTTGTTGCCGCCAGGCACAAGGACCGGCCTTGCTTCAGAGTCAGCTACATTGAAAGAACGAACATGAGGCGCTCCTGACATCCTAAAATCCAACTTTTTCACAAATCTCAGCACCGTCCACCGGAATTTACCCAAATCTCGAATACTAGAGGATCAAATTCCCGGAACACGAAAAGGAGCAATTCCCGGAACGAGCCTCAAAAATTACCTTTCCAATCCACAACTCCCACAGTAACGCGAAACCCGGACCGACCTAGGGTTTCGAGGGCATCCAATTCCAACCTACCGCTAAATCGCTGCACCAAACAGAACATGCGATGCAACATTGTCCCCACCAGAAAGATTAACACCACAACGCGAGTCTTCGACGACTTCACCTAAGAAGGAACTGGGCGGGAGCTACCGAACCCCAAAATCGTCCCGAAAAGACGAAGGGGAAGCACGCAAAGCACTTACAATGAGCTAATAGAAGAGAGGCTGCGAAGAAGAACGCGCAGCCCGCCGATCGAGAGACTTAAGGAGGGCGGAGCCGGCGAACGGAGGGGGAAACGAGGAATGGACGTTTCCACTAGCGGAGGACGATGGCAGTGTGGCCACGGAGAAGCGACCGGTGAGCGTCCCGTAGGCTATATAAAGAAGACTGATGGATGCCGGTTGAAGTAGATTGCGACCGGATGTAGCCCATAGCTCGTGCACGTGGCTGTGCTTTGCAACTCCTTTGTGTTTCATTAATACATAAATTTTTTTTTTCCTTCATCTCCCAGTCCATTTACTTGTCCAATTTAACTGTGGTTTACTCCTTCTAAAATTCTGTGGAGCTGAGTTCAGGGGACCGTTGAGATAGCGGTTCTACTTTTTACTCCAATTAATATATAAATTTTAAATATATTTCTTTCTAATAATTATTTTACGACGGAGGATAAATGGTTTTTTAAAGACATAGGTAACCTAAAAAATATTAAAATTAATAGATAACGTAGCATAATTTTAAATTGATTAAATTATATATTTATTTTTTATTTACCAATCGATTGATAAAAAAAATGATCAAATAGATTTTTATTAGTCCGTTGATTTTTTTTTTACCATATTTCTATGTAAAATTTTTAAAATTTCAAATAAATTAGTCAATTAATTTTTAAAATCGATCTATTGATTTACTTTTTTTAAAAAAAATAAAATTAATTTTGAATAAAATTGATAAATAAACAAAACGATCTCAGAATAATATAAACTAGTTTACATGTGTTTAATTAATTGTCCCAATTATATCCATATTCTCAAATATTAATTTGACCTAATATTTTGAGAACAGTTATTTTTTAAACATAAATTAAAATTTTCGAGCACATTGAGTCCCAAACCGGTTGATGAACAAAACGATCTAGGATTGATATGAAACTAGATCGATCTTAAATGTTTATCTACCTCTCTTAATTATATACATTCCTTTAAACGTCAATTTGACTCAATATATTAAGAACAATGATTTTTTTAACGCGATTGTGTTTCAAAAATTTAATTTGTGTTCAAAAATCATTACTTTCAATATATTGAGTCAAATTAATATTTGAGCGTATAGATATAATCAGGAGAACTAGTGAAACACATATAATCTAGTTTCATGTCAATCTCAGATTATTTGGTTCAACAACTGATTTTGAGCAAAACTAGCTAATGGACCAAATGATCTCGAATTCACATGAAACTAATTCTTGTATGTTCGTCTACCTTTCTTGATTATATTCATGCTTTCAAACATTAATTTGACTTAATATATTGAGAGCAATGATTTTTTAAACACAAATATATTTAAAAATTTTAATTCATGTTTAAAAAAATATTGCTCTCGATGTATTATGTCAAATTCACGTTGAGAGCATGCATATAATTAGGAGAATTAGCAAAATACATATAATATAGTTTCATGTCAATATAAGACTGTTAGGCCCATCAGGATATAATATCAGTCTCCTGTGTGAAGTTTCTCTCTTGCATGTAGCATACAGTGTGGAGTTGATCTTTAAATACCAGCTTCAACATGTTGATCTTAAATTCTTTAAATCATGATATTATATCCTAAATCCTAAAAAAAAATATGCTCCTTAAATACTATATCCTAAACATTAAACCCTAAATCTCAAATCCTAAATTCTAAATCCAAACCTTAAAAGAAAATAAAAAAATTTCACATCCTAAATACTATATATTGTTTTTCTTTTTCTTTTATTGAGCTCGAGCTAAGACAATAAGATTTTACTTTTAATGTTTAGGCTTCCCAATTGGGTCATATTATTTAAGCTATAAAAAAATTAAAAATAATTTTTATTAAAGATTTTACCTCTAAGATTTAGACTTCCGAATTAGGTTATAGTATTAAGCTAAAAAAATTATTTTAATTTTTTTAAAGATTTTATCTCTAGAATTTAGACTTCTTAATTGGGTTATAGTGGTGAAGTTAAAAAAAATTAAATAAAAAAATTTAGGGATTTATAAATATAATATATAGTATTCAGGGTACATAAATTTTTTTTTTTTTGGT
>JBBPFP011298009.1:0-10114 GCA_037974795.1 Kaempferia galanga
TAATCGACTACTTCAAGTGGTTCGACCTGATGCGATAAGGTGAGAAGAATCCCATAGAGGGTCCCGTAAAGTCCAAGCGCAGTCGACGAAAAAGTCAGCATAAAGGCTTACGTGGCAGGGGATGAGAATCTGCCAGACCGCCCGACTCACGGACCCGATTAGTCCAACCAATACAGAACCACAAGAGCCATAGATGCTCAATCTATACACCGGTCCTCCCTGAGGAGGCGACGGACGGCCTAGAGCTCCGCATGGCCAATCAACTACAGCAGCAGGGTAGACCTCAACCGCCCATCTACATTCTGTCCGACCAAGCGAACAGCCCGGCCGACCAGCCTACACACCGGTCCTCCCTGAGGAGGCAACGAACAACCTAGAGCTCCGTGTGGCCAGTCAACCACAACAGCAGGGCGGGCCTCAACTGCCCATGTACATTATGTCTATCGAGCGGACAACCCGGCCGCTCAGCCGTCTTCCCTGAAGAAGCGACGGAATGACTTAGAGCTTCGTTCGGGCGGACGACACATCCCTAGGGAGCAGCGCTCCACCTACCTTTTGGCACGTAGTGAGCCAGCTGTCGTTATTAGAAGCACAGTGTATGGAGCGTATTAGAAGTTTCTATTCCTGACACACTCGTATAAATATGGCAGACTCAGATAAGGTAAGGTGTCAGAGACGGTTTATTCTGGGCAAATAGCGCATCAATATACGTGTCAAGGCATAAAGGCCTACTATAAATAGGGATTTTCGATTTTCGACGGAGGTACACTTTCCCATACGCATGCATTTCCTGTTTCACTATAGTATTTCTTTTCCTCTCTCAGTCACCTCACTAACTTGAGCATCGGAGTACCAGAGCCGAGGACCCCTTCCCTAGTGTGGTATGTAACGTTCAGTTCATTTGTGCGAGTGTGTGCAGGTTCCAGGTGGACTAGGCACCACGTGTCCGGATGGTCGTCGCTCAGTCTACTTGTCGTCCAATCATCATTACCATATTTTCCAACATTATTCGTCCGATTTCAAATAGGATCATCTCTCATATGCATGCATGTATAACTATTATGGTGCTTATTTTCAAAAATCAATACCACAAGTTAATTACACTATATTTTTCGGCAAAGCATCTGAATCGGTACTCCAATTGGCCTGATTTGATTTAGATCAAGTTTACATTGGGTCTGATTTTTCAAAAACTAGGATCACATTCTAGCTAGTTATTCTAATAATATTTTAACACATACGGAAAAACCAAAAGAAACAACAAAGAGCACTGTTGTATTCCTTGTAGTCTCATAAATCCACAAGACTTAAAATGGATCAAATCGGACCTGTCACGTCCATTAGTGGGTTTCGATCAAAATCTACTAATGTACCTAGACATGTCCAATTGAACTCATTTAGGGTCCTATGGATTTTTGAGACTGCAAGGAGTCTAACGATGCCCTCTATTGTTTATTTTGATTTCTCCGGAAGTGTTAAAATGTTATTAGAAAAATTAGCTAGTGTGGACATGATATGAACATGTTAGGCCAAGCGTGGGTCTAATATAAACATATTAAACCCAACACTATCATTCTTCCAATAACATTTTAACATCTCTGGAGAAATCGAAATAAACAACGGAGGATACTGTTGGGCTCTTTACAACCTCAGAAATTCACACGTTGGGCATGATATGTTCATATCTGGCTCAACGATAACTGATTCTTTTAATAACATTTTAACATTTCAGAAAAGCCGAAATAAATAATGCAGAATGTCGTTGGACTCCTTGCAATCGCAGAAATTTATAAAACCTGAAATAGGTCAAATCAGATTTGTAATTAAGTCAATTAGTGGATTCGATCAAAATCTAAACATGTCTGATTGGATCTATTTCAAGTCATGTAGATTAAAAAGGTGGTAAAGCATGTAACAGTGCTCTACATTACTTATTTTGACTTTTTAAAATATATTAAAATATTATTAAAAGAATTAACTAGAACGTGATCTAATCTCTAAAAAATTAAAATTATATTAGGCTTGATCCGAAACAAACCAAGCCCTAGTACTACTTCATATCTTCCGCAGAAAAACTATTGTAATTAAGTTGTGCATGCCCATGTAGGACGAGAGGATAGAGAAGAAGGTTATACGTATAAAAGAGAAGTAGGGAAGTGAAAAAAAAAAAAAAATCAGATTTAGTATAGAAAAAACGGGAAAAAAATTACGCCTTTTGAGCATTTTCAAAATTGGGGAGACCTGGTAAATTCCAAACTTCGGGTGCGCCGCAATTGCCGTATTTTAATTCTATCAACCATCTCAGCCCGTGAACTAACTAAACGCAGTAAGTTTCCAAATTTGACTGAAAGAAGTACAATGCTTTCTAATTGATTACTGAAACATAATCAAATCACATCTAAAATTGAATACCCATCTTATTTCCTGGAAGTGACAGATTGTTGATGCCTGCCCTTTGATTTGTCCATTCCGCTCCTCTCTCCTTGTCTGCTGCTTGCTCTCCTGTAGGTGTTCCTTTCTCTTCCAGTGCTCTGGCTCACTCGCGATGTCAATTGTTTCCGCGAGGACCGGGCATTGCCCCCGAGTGCAGCCTTTGATATGTTGTGCAAGGTCACCTCCCGTCCCTTCCGAGGATCAATGGGATTCTTATTCAGGTAGGCTATCTTAGGTAGGATGCTGCAAATGGTTTTACGAAGCCTTTCTTCACCAAAATTGCTCAGAACTGGATTGCCAATCAGGTTGAGAGCCAAGAGAGAGCTGTCATTAGCAACAAGTTGAGCCAAGGAATTTGCAGTGGATATCTTGTTGAAGCTCAAGTCCAGAACTTTTAGCTTCAGAAGTCGGTGGAGACCCTCAATGTAGCTGATCTTATTCCCAGCTAAATAGAGCTCTTTTATCAGTGTGTCATTTGGAAATCCTGAAATTTAGACATTGGTAACAAGTTTGACGCTATAAATCTAGGTTTTATTAAACATAAATCAGTAATTCAAGTTTCAAATTTACTAGAGTATAATTTTACTCTCCAAAAAGCTATCTGAATAAGTGAATCTTAGTAGCAAAACAAAAACATCACTGTCTTTTGAAGGTCATAATTGTGATGAATCAATGATCACTCATTACCATAATGGTTTCAATCACTAGTGGACATTCTCCATAGTGCAAAATGTCCCCCGTGATTTACCTGCCTATATCTTGCTGTGGGATTGGCAATATTGGGCCACTTGGGTGAGTGATATCACATTTTGCTCCAACTAACGGACATTCTTCATGATTGCTTCTTTCACTAGCCAATGTTCAAATCCCCCTAAACCTAAATCCCACATTTAGGAATCCCTACCACAATACCAAAAATGGAAAGCTAAGATTTTAAGAAAGCATCTAATAACCAGCTATAATCAAAGTAGTGGAAAGTAATTTAAATTTAGTCAGCAGAATACCAAGTGATAAATTCTCTAGCCCTATTTTTAGTATTAAAATGGAGGAATTGAATCTAAAAATTTAAAAGGCAAGACTTCATATTGCTTACCATGACCAATCCGTGAGATTCTGTTGTAGCTGAGATTAAGAATCCGCAGCCTTATAAGCTCTTTAAGTCCCTCAATTGTTGTAATTTTGTTCTTGGACAAGTCAAGTGTAAGGAGACTCTTTGGAAGGTTTCCTGAGGGAATGTGGGCTGCAGAAATAGGAGACACATCAATATATGAATGTCTAATAAATAAATGTTCTATATCAGAACCATGCGCAAGATTTATAATTTGACAGTTTGAGATGGAGTTGTTTGTTCATACCTATCTTATTGCCAGATAAATTAACTGATCGAAGACTACTGAAGGCTGAAATTACTGGAATAGCTTTCAAACTCATACCAGAAATGCGAGCCATATGGGGAAAGGAACACGATGGTTGGAAGATGTAGCTGCCCTCCATTATATCCTTTACCGTCGGCCTTCTGGTTTGAGTCTGTTTCTTTCCTGAGATTCCTTCAGCCTCAAGAATATTTGTACATGAGGTTGCCTCTTCTGTTGGTTCATCATTCTGATAGCTGTCTATTGGATACGATGAACCATCTCCAAGACTCTGAACCCAAGCATCAACTCTATCCAAGGTAGAACACTCCGAATGAAAAGCAATCCAACGATTCTGAGACCATAAGTCATCTGCAGTTGTAATTTCTGATCGCTTCATTTTTGGCTTGTTATCCATCTCAAAACATGACCTTGACTCAAATACATCGGAACAATAGCCACCACAAATTTTTGAGGTAACATTGACGGAAATCCTCTGTGATGTTGTCATCCTAGGGTTGTGAAAATTATTATGGCTCAACAGAAAAAGACTCGACCAAAGTTTTGCACTCCTCGACGGGAGCACCTGGGATGAATAGCTCTTCTTTAGAATTGCCCTATCGGCACTGAAGGATGTCATTACTGATTTTGGACTTCCAGGGATAGCATTTGTTGCTTCACCATCAACAGTCTCACATATGTTGAGGACATCATCTGAAACATGGGTCGTGGTAGGGGATCCAACAAATCTCTTTGTCTCAATGTAGGAGCATGAACGTTTAAGACACAGAGATCCACACAATATTTCTGTTCGTCCAGTGCCAGGATCACTAACATGACCATTGTAGGTAATCATTTCAGAAGCAGTTTCTTTAAGCAAACTGCTATCTGAACCATCAATATTCGGCTCTTCGTTGACACTTCCTAAATTGAGCTCAGGCTTGTCTACCTCTAATGCTTGAAGATCAAAGTCAGAGAAATCTTTCATCATAGATAACCTATCCTCGTGCTCATCACCTCCCTCATAAGCTGCTTCAGCACCAGGCTCAGTTTGCTCAAATTTGAGATGTTTTGTATCACACATTTTGGTTTGTGCATTCTCCACAGGGCTCTTTCCCTGAGTTATCAACAGCAGCATAGATTCTCTGAGATTTGCTACCTCTACAGAACTATGGGCCAGTGGAACAGCATGATTGGGTTCATCAAAAGCAATTCCTACTACAGAATTCTGGACATGTTGATGAACTTGTTCTTCAGGGTTAACTCTTAAATCTCTACACTGATAGGCAATTTTGGATCTTTTCTTTTCCTGTAGAAGATTATATAAATACTTGTAAACAGAATCATGTGAAAAAAGACGCTCAGAACAAAATCCACAACGATTGGTTCATACCTTGGAGTTCTTTCTAGCAAAAAGTGCTGAGAAACAACTAGTTATTGCCATCTTCAAGGACAGTAATTGATCTGACTAATGCAATCTATAGTGAAATCCTGACAAGTTGTTTTTTTGCAGTAAAAAATTAGCTACCAAAATCTCTAGTGATTAACAAAAACCTTACTGCATGAAGGAGTCTCTACCGTTTCAGGAGTTAGCCGTTGTCCAGAGGAGATCCTTTCACCATGCAATGGAAAGGCCAAACAAGAAGAATAGAAAGCTCAATGCAACGGGGAGCATTCTTTAGATCCCAAACCTTCCTCAAGGTGCAAGGACATGGAACCCAAGGGACGGCCAGATTGATAACAACTCCTGAAATATCAATTTGTATCCTGTGAGATAGGTGAGATCTCGTAGAAATTCCTATAAAACAAAGAAATAAACTAACTTTTGCGGGACTCCTTTGTCATTTTCAGTGTTTAGGACTAAAACAGTCAAACGGGAGACACCAAAAAGAAGAAATCGGGCAGACAATAACAACACTCCACTCTTATGCGATCTATATTAAGAAAAAGGAAATAGAGATCTGATCGAAGAAATCACACGGAACGAAAGATCTTTTCCCCTAATTTTATCTTAACAACTAAAAACATCGACAATTCCCTCGAGTCCAACCAGATGCAGAAGATTAACAAAACAATAAGCATGGAATTAATTAGGAAATTCATATACGATAAGAATTCACAACCGCCATGGAAAAAGGTTCCTTTACCAATGCCATCATTCTTGAGACAGAAAAAAGAGGAAACACCTTCGTTTCGTATTCGTCCCCACCCGAAACAAACGCAAGAACCACAGAACTGAAGACAGAAAGTGGAAAATATCCGGCATTCTTTCGTTCGATGGCACGAACAATTGCCAAAGACCTACCTTAAACTTTCTCGGACGAAGAAACCCCCAGAGAAAAAAGAAAGTACCTGCAACGAAATCGTTCGTGTGCGAACGGGACAGACGGAGAACGCCACTGAGCGGAGGTCGAGAGCTTGCGGGAAAGAACTCAACGGCAAAGGAATCTCCTTCAGCCGCAGCGGTGGAACGGAGGGGTGATGCGCGTGTACGAAGGAAGGGTGAGGGCCGATATAAATAGTCGATCCAGGTGAACCGTGAAATCGGATTAAAATTTAAAAAATATTTCATAATTTTAAAAATTAAGAATTAAAAAAAAAAACTTATTTTTGTTTCTATAATTGAAACTATGCAGGTAAGCATGACAAGTTTGAAGTCTGCCCTGTCCATGTGAGGGTGGCTTCCAGCTAATTGTGCCTCGAGAGTCAATTGAGTTAGGCCACAATAGACCAGCTATCTTTTTTTTTTTCAGATAATCTAAATATCCAATTCAAACCTATTAATTTTTTATGTGATCGACTTAATCCCCTACACATATAAATTCACCTCGAGTGGTGCGATAGTTAAGACATAAAAGATTATCATATGAGGTCAAAAGGTCAAAACTCAGCATACCCGAGTATATTTCCCCCATGCCTTAATCATTTACACTAATGGCTAGTAGCCACCTATGATTTACCTCCTCCGTGTTGGCCCAAGAACGGGTTGGTGGAGGCGCTGGGGCGAGCGAATCGCATTTTACCATACAAAGCACAGCTGAATTCCTGGGCTATGGTCTCATGTAAGAATACTTAATAGTATTACGTATTTGTAGAGATATTTTTTCTAAATGAAATTTATAACTAAAGGATATTAGACTTCTGGGCTGTCTGTCGTATTTTCTGATTTATTCTGTTGACTGATGGGAAACTTCTATAGTGCCAAGTTGGCCACCCCAGACTTGATGTTACTTAGCCTGCTTAATTATTATTATTATTTTTTAAGAAACACAATTAGATCAGAACGAACGACCCAACATTAGGAGGGATTCGAACACAATGGACGTATGGGATATCTTACATGAATTCCGATTCCTTCGTCTCCATATCCATCGGATATAAGCCCATAGATTGGTACGCCGTCCTTCTTGCCACCACGCTGTGCTCTGGAGGCTACCAGTTTATTTGTAATTTTTTTATTAATTCAGAAGCACAAATAACCACGCTGTGCCAAGTTTGTAAATTAACGTGATAAATATTTTTGTTTTTACTCTACTTATAGTTGGGATCCGGTCCGCTCATCTCTGAACCACTTCTGATCTAGTAATGAGCGGTCATCGGATCGGACGCTCAGGAGCCCAATTAGATCCCGAACGTCCGATCAGATTCAGGCCTGAATCTAACTGTGCAATTTTTCATTTTAACTCAACAAGTCTTGGTAATTAAAACACGCGCACATAAAAATAAATAAATAAATAATCTCTGGCAGGTGGAACCAAAAAAAAGTCTCCATGGTTAGGCAAACTCCATCTTCACATTTATATTATTTAACAATTTTTTTTTTAATTTTTTAAAAAAATGTCCTTAATGTATTATAGTGCACAAAAGGTATTTAGGGATATTTGGAAAAGGCCACAAAGAGGAGTAGGAGAAGGCAGCGGCAGCGATGGGGAAGCAGCTCCTCTTCCTCTTCCTCTTCATCTTCTGCTTCTTCTCCTCCCATCCCGCCTCCGCCCAGCACTACAACGCCCTCTTCAACTTCGGCGACTCCCTCTCTGACACCGGCAACGTCGTCCTCGCAGGCCTCCCCTACGGCATGACCTACTTCGGTCACCATACCGGCCGCTGCTCCGACGGTCGCCTCGTCATTGATTTCATCGGTGAATCCCCAACCCATCCCTTTTGTTTACCCTTTCCCCCCTTTCTGATGGCTCTCCCTTCTCGATCTGCTTCCTGTAGCCGAAGGGATCGGGCTGCCGCACCTGCCGCCCAGCACCGCCAACAGCACGAGCTTCAACCGCGGCGCTAACTTCGCCTTCATCGCCGCCCCAGCCTTGCCCTTTGAATTCTTCCACCAGCGCGGCCTCAGCCACGGGCTCCATGTGAATGCCTCCATCCACGAGCAGATCGATCAGTTCCAGAAGTTGCTCCCTTCCATTTGCGGCTCGCCCCAAGGTCTCGCCGCTCGCGCTATCTCTCTCCCCAGCGACGATCGAACTGTCTTCCTCATTCCTATAAGATTCCTTTTGCAGATTGCAAGGATTTCTTGGGCAAATCGCTTCTGGTCGTCGGCGAGTTCGGGGGTAACGACTACAACACAGGCCTCTTCGGCGGATGGTCGATCACTAAAGTGACCTCCTTCGTGCCCCATGTCACGCGAGTTGTCGCCGACGGCATCGAAGTAATCAAAATCCGTTTCTCTTTCTTTTTTTTTTTTTCAAAACTGAAATGCGTCGATATCGAAAGTTCCAGACTGTGAAACTGACGTTTATCATTGACGGACAGAGATTGATCGGCCTCGGCGCGGCCGATCTCATCGTGCCTTCGGTGCTGCCAGTCGGCTGCTTCCCCCTCTACCTCACGCTCTCCAACTCCTCCGATCCGGCCGATTACGGCCCCCGGACTGGCTGTCTGAGGAAGTTCAATGCCCTGGCCTGGTACCACAACGCCGATCTCCGGCGGCAGCTCGACCGGCTCCGGAAGAAGTACCCGGCCGTGTCGATCCGTTACGCCGACTTCTACGCCCAGATCTTCGATTTTGTCACCGATCCTCTCAAATACGGTGGGTTCTGGAATCTTCCTCTCTCCCCCATCTCAAAATTAATTTTAATTTGATTAATTTTATTTTGTTATTTATTAGCACAATATAGATGCCTTGACTCTGATTGGAACTCAACAGGGTTTAAAGCTGGAGCCCTGAGGACCTGCTGTGGAGCTCCCGGAATGGGGAAATACAACTTCAATCTGGAAGCCAAGTGCGACCAAAATGGCTCGACCGTGTGCTCCGACATCTCGGCCCATGTGAGCTGGGACGGGATCCACATGACCGAGACCGCGCACCGCATCATCGCCCGAGGGTGGCTTAGTGGCCCCTACGTCGACCCTCCAATTTTGAGCTCCCCTGCAAGTTAAAAAAAATGAACATGATTCTTCGATAGGATTGAATCTTATGCTTTACTTGACTCGATCAATTACTTAGTTGGAGTGATACTTGTGATAGTTTCTGATAGGGAAGTAGAAACTGTAATTTCACTGATTATTGTGCGAAGTCGTGCCATATATAGGTGGTCTAATCCATTCGACAGAGAGATCCCTACGACTAAACCGGTTTTCATCCTCATCCAGTCTTATGAGAGAAACTTGATGCCATAGCACTGTTTCGCATATGCTTATGATGATTCTTTATTGTCTTAGCTCTCAACAACGGTTCTTCCAAACTAGAGGAGCTAGAGTTGACACTCTAACTCATCTTCAACCTCATTATGATTAGGATTTGAAAGGAGGGTGATGCCGGTCAACATTGCTCCACTGTTTGACCGCATCCTTTCCACGGTTAGAATTTGATAGAACGCCCATTTTCCTTGCACTCGGGCGGCTCTTGAGTCTGTTCGTCAACATTTGTAAGCGGGGGTGCGGCATGGCCGGCGTGATTCTTCTTTCGACAGTCAAGTCAGTGTTGGCTTGAGAGGAAAAAAAAAAAAAGCGGGAGCATAAGAGATTAAGAAAAAAAATTATAAACTCAGTTAGCCTTATTGATTATTTGATCGGTTCGGTCCTACGGAAGTTTCCTACTTACCATGTAAATCGAGTGTTTAGTTGCGAATCTCATTTCGATGAAAAATCTCTGTAAATATGTCGTACCTGAGAATTAAACCGTGAAAAACACAAAAGATTAAGAGCTTGGATCTCAGTGAGAGAGAGGGAGAGAGGGAGGGGAAATCACCCTTTTATACCATTGAACTTGAATGTCAAGTTATAATGTTAAAGATTATAATCGATTAGGTTAAAAAATATTAACGAAAAACAAAAAGATCTTGAGCTGATAGGTTGAAAGCTTCCCAGCTAATCTT
>JBBPFP011298118.1:0-10113 GCA_037974795.1 Kaempferia galanga
ATTTCCTTAATTTTATTTATTTTGTAAAGAGATTAAATAATTTAATAATTTCATCAATTGAAAAAACAAATTATTATTAAATTTTAAATATAAAATTTAATTAGTAATTTTGAATATAAAGTTAAAAAAATTAAATGTTATATAAAAATTTATTTTCAAAATTAATATTTTAATTTATTTTTAAAAAATTAAATCCGGCATTATCTAAATGAAGATGGGTGAGAGAATTCTTTTTACAATGTGAAAGGTTATTTTTTTTCTGAGAGCCTTAAATGAAAGTGATTTAAATCTTAAATATTATTATATTAAAATATTCTTTACTAACTTAAATAAAAGTGATTTAAACTTTATGAAAATCATTTTAACAACTTATTAATCTTAAATTCAGTTTGACTCAAATACTTTATTAAGCAAGTTTAAACAACACATAAGATTAGTTCAGCATGACTCATTTACGGCCGTATAACTCGCACAGCTACATCGCCTAGAGCATCACCAACTTTAACAGAGCATTACATTTTGTAGATACAGTCACGTTTAGAAGCCACAAAGTAGATAGGAAAAGTTTCCAACTTCAACAGTGCATTACACATCGTGATTATTTCATCAACTGTAAGTTTGTGTCATTATTATGTACACTCAAACTTAGAATTGTCGAATATAAAGAATTAGATCTTCGCTTTGAAACTACTTATCACTGGGAAATCATCAAATTCTGTAGTGTTGATCGTGTGTGTTTTGAAGCTGAAGTTAGTCGGTGTTGTTTAGCGTAATCCATGTTGAAGTTGAGCCGCACAGTCCGCGGATCCTCATTCGAGTGTGATCAGTAACAGAAAGCCCCTCCATGGTCAACCCAATAGGCAAATTTATCCGAAAACTGGCCAGCTTTGGAGCTTTCTGCAACACTGATTGAAGAAGGTTCTCTCCAGTATGCTTCCACTTCCTGCATAAAATAACGTATTATAACTTCAATGAACAGTGAAGTAATAGTTAACTAAACGTGAATCATCGTATCAATCAAAGTCACTGCTGAAGAACACTAACTGCGAACAAAAAACTAACAGACTGATTAATATAATCACTTCATTCCTGATTTTACTAAAGCATAAAAGATAAACTAAAAGTAACAACAATGGAACCGCTTCTAACTTGATTTTACTCTATCAATAAGGCTCTCGGTGGCTCATGCCAAGTTTGGAGTTCTACTAGTATTATCTTTTTGTTGTATCCAATGGCCATCCATAAATTTAGAGGAACCCATTTTTTGGTTTTAGGAATTGGAATAAGTCGAACAAGAAGTTTTATAAATTTAAAGAAACAAAATAATTCACACGGCAACGAAACAGAATTTCAAATATCAATTACAGAGGAAACAGACCTGAACTCTCTGACTTACCTCGGGCAAAATGGCAATCATTTCACTCGAGACACTATCGGTGACATTTTCAGTTGCCAGATTGGCATTCGGTGAGTTAATAAGAGAGGATCTGCAACAGAAATTAAGAGTTGAGGCAAAAAGTTCCAGTACTTTCTTGTTTTCCACTTTACCGATGTCCTATGGCACGAGATACAAAAAATAATTTGTAAGGGAACTGATAGAAGTAGAAAATTACATCTTATGTTCTTCATCCTTGCAAGAACTTCCTGCTGATGAAAGCCAATCAAAATCAAGGAAGTTAGAGCAGTCAGATCCATTCAATTTATGCTCGCTGAAACATATATGTGCATCATCTGAAGTAAAATTTCTGAAAACTGTTGACCTGTATCATACAACAAAAGAGAAGTATTCGGTAATTTGGAAAAATTATATATGTATATATATCCAATCGACAATTAACAGGTTGATGAAGCTGACCCTGGATGCGACACATTGTTTTCACAAGATAAAATTTCTGGTGTGGATTCACAAAGTCCTCCCACAGCTAATTGTTGTTCTACTCTTGCAGGCAGTGATGAACTTCCTAAGTCATTCGGTGCAACATCAGAGAAAGACAAGGGTGGACTACCTTCACTTAGTACGCTGTCATCAGATAGGGATCTTAGGAAAACTGACCTGAAAGATGGGGAAAATGAATTTTATACAGCAATACGATGAATGCACATGAAGAACAAAGTGACAGTTCATATGAAGAGGCAAACTTAAACTGAAATGGCAGTACCTTGTATATTCGTCAGCAAATGCATAATTCCTTCCAGTACTATAAGGCTGACTTGCATCTAGATCCCATAATGCAGGTTTACCATGCTGGGGTTGGAAGTATCCAAGGAATCTGCAATTTTAATTGCAGTAATGACAACAAGTGGATGTCATTTACAGGAAAAGATTTGAGAACGAAAACAAGATTCAGATGCAATAGAAGATTAAACGTACAAATTTATGGAATGTTGTTTCTCTACATCCATGTAAGCATTGCTGTAGTAGCGTTGGATAGTCCTTAGTAATTCCTGGGACTGGGTTGCTGCCTTCCATTGACCTCTTCTTTCAGAAAATATCTGAGAATGATAACCAAACACTCAAATGTTTGAAAAAAGATAACGAAACAAACAATGAATCAATTCAATTGATAACAAAAAATGATATATTCTCAAGCTGGATTGCCGATAAATTTAATTAAAAATTTAGGCATATTTGGGTGCATAACTATATTTAAACATCTACTATTGTCGGTGCCTAAAATATATTATTAAGACTCTAAGTGGTGTTATAGTATATAACCAATTTGTTGGATAATATCATATGTTGTCAGGTGGAAGTTTAAGATAAATAAATAAATACATGCCTTCTTATTCTGCATCATTTGCATTTTTTGAAGGGTAACTAGCTTAAAATAAAAGCAAAGATAAGTAGGAAATATACATGTTATGCAAGTGCGAACGAGGACTTGTGAGAGGTATCAGATCAAAAGTGTGTAGTGATCTTATTATGTGCACAAATCATTGTCCAAGCCTTAACATCAGAGGTTCATCATATAAAAAAAGAGGGAAAAATTGACTAAATTTTACATCAAATGGTCTATCAACCCTCTTGAGAACAATAAAAAGGTACTGAGGGAGTAACTTTAAAACTAATAGATTATTTTACAACTAGGAAGACACCCAAAACATTTTTTTTCAATATTAAGAATTGAGAAGAAAAGGGGCATATTCATGGATCAGCACTATCTAAGGCAAGACATTAAGTAACTCATATTCCAAATTCTGAAACACCAGCATATATTTTTGCTTAAGATGCAAAGCGATTTATTAAAAATCAACCACATGAAGAATGAAAACTTCAAAAAGTACAAAATAGAACTTTGGTTAAGCTTTTGACACAGTACCTTGTTATGGGCAGGAGAGCCACCATATTGTAAGGCAAGTTTATCACCCATTTTCTCATACAATACCATCAGGTCATCAGCCAAAGGAGAATGAAGACTAATTTTTACAGCTTCCCTTGATCCCACTGCATGAAGCTGATGACCAAGAGCAGCTAAACCAAATGCATACTGCGCAACATTTGTGCGGTCTAAGCAATCTATACAATTTGTCCTCAGGATGCCTTTTTGGAACTTAGTTGGTTTAGCAAAAATGTTAGTTTGGTAATTAGTTTTATCTGAGTATTCATTTTGAGCACTAGCAGAATACACTTCATTAGCCAAAGTATCACCATCCTTTTCCCTACTAGCACCAGAATATTTACTTTGAGGGATATCTGATGTCTGTATGCCATCCTTCCTAGTAAAGTCATGGCAAAAAAAATCGGTAAATGACCTATTGCCAGATTTGCATAGCAATTCTCCACGATAGTGTCCCCTGTTAACATCACAAGAACCAACAACAGAATTAAAATTGTACATAAATCCACTATTTTTTCTTGTGGGATAAATTAGAAAGACTAGAACTCAATCCAAATATTAAAGGGAGTATACATGTTAAATTTAGATGCAGAAAAAATTATCCAATAGATCAGGACTATTACATTTGATTGATTACCGATTCCAGAACTCCAGGAAGGAATACATACTTTATCCCTGATGCTTAACTTATTAGAGGAAGTTAAAGGGCATGCTTCAGTATGTTAAATTAGATACTTACAGAGGTTGTGAGCACTCCAGAATATTCTGATTCTTCAAAGCTGAAATTTTCTGGCAATAAAAATACCCTGTTATCTCCAAGGTACATGCTGCCACTTTGCCTAATGATTCCAACACATTTGCACCTTTTCTGCACACAGACTAACAATTAGTAATCAGCTTGGTAAGTTATAATGATATGCATATATATGTGAAATCAGAAAATTAGTATTATCAAATTTTATTTTTCTACCTCAAAACTTCAGAAGAACAGCAAAAAGGAGACAAAAAAAAAAAATTGAAACTACACACCTTCTAGTATAATTTTGAATATCCCAGTGCAAGAATTTCAGGCGTTTCTCCTCTGATAAATCTTTGTTTATGGAATCAATAGCATTAGTAAATTCTGCACGAAGCAAAGACTCTCGAGGCTTCTTCTCAAATGACTGATTTTGTAAAAAAAAAAAATGAAAAAAATATTATATTAGAACAATCAGAGAAGTATCAAAGATTACTCTTGAGGCCTAGAATACTCAGATGCCATTGAGATATTCATGGAACAACATAGAAGACAGAATATTACTATATATTTTATGTTATAATATCTATTAGCCATGATTTACTTACCTTAATAAGATTTAAAATAATAATAGGATTTCCGTATCTCTTTACAAGATTGTCAAAGTGAAGCCATGTAGCATCGAAGTTTTTGTCCTTCTTATGCACTGCCAGGATGTGATAAAGGTAAAATAAAGTATATTGTGCAAAGCCAAGAGAAAAGAGCAGATACATACATATAATATCAGGCCTTAAATTAAATTTTGAAGTTTGCTGGGACCAGAAGAGTGGAATGGACCCTCTGTTCTGTACAACAGAAGCTATTGCTGAAGAAATCCCTCCAGGTATATCTTCAGATACAATCTGTTCTATCTCAACATCATTGGCCACTTCACCTTTCTCGTTAACACCACGTTTTAGATACCTGAGCCAAAAAAAAAAAAAAAAATCTCCATTGAATGATCTACCAGAAAGCGGATAGACCCTGATATCCCTAATAATGAAACTATGTTGTTTAGCCTATCTAGAAGAAAACCACTGCAATGTTTTCAGTAACCTGGTTCCAGCAAAATGACGAGAGCGCCTAGCAATGAGTGTCAGCCAAAAATATTTACCAGACACACAAATTTTAGCCTGAAAACATGACAGACAACCATACAAGGTCAGAACTCACAACACAGTTTATAATAGAAAATGTTCAAGCTTTTTATAGGCAACTTAATTAATACCAGCCAGAGAAACTGGGAATCAATCCATTAAGTAAGAGAAATTTTCTCTAGCAGATGAATGTCGTTTTTAGTTATATGATATGAAATTGTTCTATATTTAGTAAATGAACGATACAAACTCTTATTACTAAATACCTTGACAGGTTACCAACATAACACAGAAATCCTACACATTAGTTTAAACACACAAACTTCTTTTCAGAATCTCTGTGTTTGTTTCCACAGAACCCATTAGTACATGGACATTTGGAAATTATAGAGGTATTTAATAAAAAAAAAAAGGAGTATCAGAAGATAGTCAGTGGAAGATATTATGTACCAAGATAGAAAACATAAAATGAAAAGATAAAACTTCATAAAAAAAATTTAAAAACCAAAATTTGGCACTTAAGATGGCATAAATACCTTTCAACTTGATAAGAGTATTTTTTTTCCTAGTTGCATTAACAAAGAAGAGGATGTTGATAAGAAATGATTAATATAATAAAGAATGGATGGTCAAATTGGAGATGAACTTTGGGAGTTTTGTGTGATCCTGATGTCCCCACAAGGGTAAAAAAAATTATATGATTGTGGTATGACCCACCATACTTTATGGATTAGAGTGTTCAGCTATTAGGAAACAACATATATAAAATATAGTGGAAATGAAAATGCTAAGATTGGTCTATGAAATTACTAGAAAAGATAAAAAAAAAAATTATTAATATTTGAAAACAATTCAATGCATCATGAATTGATGATAAAATGAGAGAAATGTTAAGATGGTATAGGAAGGGTTGTAAATGAATCAAACGTTCGTGAGAAAACTTGATATTCAACTTAATAAGAGCGTTCAACGTGCAAAGGTCAATTAAATAAACAAATTTGAACAACTCATTAAGCTAAATCAACAAGACTCAAGATACATGAGATGAATCATTGTTAAACAATTTACCCCAATAGAACTTATTAGATACTCAAATTACAAATTTTCTACAAGACCAGCTTACTTTCATAGATACCATGCATGGATTCAAATACTAGATTTAAGGGGCTATGTTAGTAAACACAAATAGGCCAAGCAAACTGCTGAGTACAATTGTAACTCTTCAGTAATGCATCCCTAATGACAACCATTAGTTACAGGTCGAGCAAGACAATAGCAAAACAGATGATGTTGCAAATTCAAGAGCCAAGCTTATACCCAGTGTTAGAAGCTCAACTATACGTTAATGTTTTGCATGTCCAATCAAGTGGATCCAAATATACCTTAGTGTACAAAAGATGATTTATAATAGGTTGTAAATGCTAGGTGGCTATATTTTTTCCTTCAAGAATGCGAGCATAGGGAAAAAAAGGATTTCAGACAAGACAAATTCTAAGTAATGAGAGTGGTCAGATTATCCCAAGAAAAAGAAGCATTGTAAAATTTTACCTGCTTAAAAAATCCATAAACTAAAGCAACTATCCAAGTAGTGTTCTGGAGATGATCACGAATACCACGTGTCAAGAAAGCATTCCAGACAAACATTGTTTCATGGAGGTCAGACTTTGTTTCACCATCACATAAGTTTATTTGGAGGCTTCGCATAATGTTGTAGGAATAACTGAAGAAGAAGTCCTCTCTGAGACTGATAGAGCAGAGTAGGCTCTTGTATCTATGCAATAAATAAGAAAAGGTAAAGAATGGTTCTGGGAAACATGTGAATCCAACAGGGAAGTAGCAATCATAATAATAGTAAAGAAAAAACAAAAAATTTATCCACCAATATAAGAAACCTCTACATCTTGTCTCCAACACCTTGAATTATGAACATTATAAGATAATCCAACTCTTGCATTGCAGACTTGGAGTTGCCACATCACATAATTAACCAATCTGGCACTTACACCTCAAGAAACAGTTGTTGTCCAAGATAATCAAGCTATTTCCAGCAATGTTTCATACTTACTAAAAGTATAGTTTCACGTTTGGTTATAAGTATTAAAAGATAGCTGATCAGAGAAGTCGATAGCATATAAATGACTGAAACTTAGACAATCATTGCCAGTTTCCAAGTGTTCTCCACACTCAACAGCACATGGCTCAGAAATGGAACCCTTTGACAGATTAGGGCATAGGTATATAACATGGGAATACTGAAACATCAAAATAGTTGCTCAAACTTCAAACAAGTAATCATTCAAGATACATATAGTAGCAGAACTTTGCTTTCTGATAGAAGTAAGATGTACAAGCCATGTTCTTCACAAGCAGAAAGGACAAAAGGACCTGTTTTCATCCTTAGAATAGGCAATATTTGACAGCACATCAGAATTTGGAAGTGGGATCATTTCACTTTTAGAGACAGCATATATAGAGTGACCACAAATGGTACCAACTTTCCTTCTCCTAGTAATGAGCAGCATGTAGTAAGGCCCCAGGAACTTGACAAATCCTGAAAAGGAACATGTTTTAAATAAATATTCATTGTAAACAATCTGAGAATATTTGGGCGAGGTGTGGGGTTGTAGCACACTTTACTTTTTATTACAGTATGAGAAGAACTTGAGGTTACACAAACCTGCAATGCCATAACATTTGGTGACAAATCTTAATCCATCAGTTGCAATATTCTTCAAGTGTATTTGTGTGAGCATATCATGACATTCATTTTCCGAGTAGATTCTCGGATCTTCATGAATACTCAGCTCAGAAGGCTCCAACCTATTGATCTTTAGCACCCTCCAGCATGAGCTATCCTTATTGTTTCCAACTACATAAAATGTCTGAAGCACAGTAGACCAACATCAAACACATGATAAGCAAGCAAACACAAACAATCATGAGTCCTAAATGGAAATTTGTGATATTGTTGCAAATAAATTTTATAAATTTAGAGCATAAATGAAAGCATGAAATTCAAGAACCATCAGGAAAAGCAGGTTCAATTAATAGAGACCCGTCTTACTGTTAACAAAGTATCTGACAACTAGGAGCAGTTAACATGTGCCATAATCTTTATTTTCTTCTTTGAGAGAATTCATCACATAAACAACCATGAAGATAGTCAGTTCAAGCGTTGACAAAGCTAACAAGGCAGAGAAGTAGCAAATGGCATAGAACACTAGTCGTCAACCACAAATCTGAATCAGTAGAAAACCCTCCGTCAAATAAACCTTCGTTATACAAACGGCAAATATTGAATTGTTGACTACACGCCCCGACACAAACGAAGCAGATTTACACGAAATAACAAGCAATAAGAAAGGCCAAATGAATTCACAGATTCACTAGTATCAAAAGGACATCCAACGATCAGAAAGGATTTTTTTTCCAACGAAAATAGACTCACCGATCGAGTCTCGTAGAGCCTAAACTTCCGAAGATAAATATTCCTGGGAGCAGCTAATCCCGCCGCCGACTGATCTGCCGTCTCTCTACCCGCCGCCATCCGATCTGGCAAGCCCGAACCCTCCTTCCTCATGTCCTCGCAAGACCCACCTCCTCTCTAATCCACCAACGACCTACCCTCTCGCTCTCTTCCATTCACGGGACTGGGGCCAAAAAAAGCAGGAATCTTTGAGGGGGAAAAGATTCAAAAAAAAAAAAAAAAATCTCTCTTTCTCTCTCCCTCTCTGCAATCAACTCGTGATCCTTCCTTGAAATAGAAACAAATCAAAGGGCGCAAACAAAGGGCAGAACTCAGTGCCCTCGAGGATCTTTCCTTGTCAGAAACAAACAACGACGAAGAATGATTAAAAAAAATTGCCTCCTGTGGTTCTCCCCCTCTCGATCAATCAGTGCATTGCTACGATTGGTCGCCGCTTTGCCGTCCTCTTCAACTCCACGAAAGGGCGATTGCGTGGGAGCGTAGAGGAATCGGAGCGAAGGAAGACCGCGCTTAGTTCGGGCGGATGACGATATCAAGAACAAATAACTAGTCGTTTTAAATGAATTTGTCATTTTAACCCCCCAAGGTTATCTAAATGGGAATTTCAAACTAATTTCTATTTAAATTAAAAAAAAATATTAAAAATTTTATCGAGCTCAACTGAACTCGACGTCCTTATTTTTTTTTTTCCATATCATCAACACCTCCATTTTAATTTTTTATCAAAATAGTGCCTCACCTCACCTACAACCTATATATAATTACTTAACTGCCCTCTAAAACATTTTGCCCATTATTTTCTCTTGTCTAAATCATTAACCGATGGTGTATTATAACAACTACGAAAATGTAACTACTACAGCATAAATATTAAGTGAGCATGGAGAATCCTCATTGTAGCAGCTATAAAAATCATAATTGTTATAATGTGGATGATAGGTGAACAAGATTAAATTCACATTATAGCCATTACAATATAATGTAGCTGCTACACCTTGAATATTTTTTATTATGTTAAATATGGGTTGTAGTAGTTACGAAATCATAATTACTACAACATGTGTAGCAGTTACAAAATCATAGCTGCTACAGTGTGAATGATAGGTGAACATGATGAATTTGCACTATAGTAGCTACAAAATCGTATGTGTTGCAACATGAATGTTTTTTTTAGGCTAAGTATTTGTTATAGTAGTTGTGAAACCATATATGAGTGTCAAAAGTGAACCCAACTCGCCAACCTAACCAAAAAAGTATCATATTACGGTTGTGGGCTTTCGAGTTCTAGTTAAGAGTTTATAGATTATGTTAGAATTGGGTTGGATTCGAATTGACCTGAATTTAGAATTTAGAAATTTTTTTAAGGTTAAACCAAATTTTATTTTACAAGTTAAAATATTTATATACATAATAGTC
>JBBPFP011298226.1:0-10113 GCA_037974795.1 Kaempferia galanga
ACTTCAAAGGAATGCGAAGGATGACACAGAGAGGAGCCACGAGCTCAAGTACATCTGAGGGACAAAGGTCGAGGAAGAAGACTTCAAAGGGCGACTCCGGTGAAGATTAGTGTGAGTGAATGTAATAGACCAGTCGATTGATGGAAGTGTCAATCAACTGGTCCCGAATTCACAAATGCACAAAAGGTTCTGTGCTGTGAAGGGCAGTCGACTACCTCAAGGCCAGTCGACTGATCAGTTGACTGGTAAGTAGTCATTAGCATAATCGTGAGTTTTGCTAAAAGCTGTTGTGGGTATTCAAGGGTCACACCAGTCAACTAATTGTTGGACCCTTATGGCCGGTAAGAGGGGGGATGAATTGCCTGCAAAATAAAAAAGAATATCTTTCTCAAACTTTTACAGCTTCAAACAAGCACACTAATAAATTTAAAGAATGCAATTAAATAGAGTACGAGGTACAAGGATTTTTACTTAGTTTCACAATCAAAGGATTGGTACTCCAAAGAAAATAAACCGTTATCAATCTCCTTCTCGAACAAGATTGGAGGTGGAGAAGCCTCATACACGAAATGAAATCTTAGAAAAGGAAAAGCTCAAAATAGAAAGTGATTATAGTGTTTGTTGTTCTAAAACAAGGTAAACCAGGGCTCTATTTATAGCCTATGGTCAATTCTATCCGTTTTACTAACATGACCTTCCCGAGTACTCGGACCGGTCTGGGTGCCTTGACGTGGATAAGTTCTATCCTCATATACAACGGTCCCACGAATCCATGTGGTTAAAATTTTATCCATCTCCAGACACTTGGATTGTGATGACGTGTACTGAATACGCGTCGTTGCCCGTCCTGGCTCTTGAACTTGGTCCGGTTCGACCCTGGTCCGTCTGGCTTGCTCCCGAAGCTTCCAGCTTCGTCTCTGGTCATTGGGTGATTTCTGACATCCAAAATAGGACTCACCTAAACCCATATTCCATTCTTCCTTGAGCGTGCTTCCATTCTTCCTTGCTTCTGGTCCCACATAACATCGCACGCGTCCTTCTTGCTCCGGCGGTGTATTCTTCCACAGCTTCTCATCCTTTAGATGCATAGAATCTGTCAACTCAATTCCTGTGCTATCCTTCTCATCTGCAGCGTCTTACGCTCGACTTCTTGTGTTCCAAAGCTCTTGCACACTTAGACACAATGTTCCACTTTTTGTGTTCCAAAGTTCTTCCGCTTAACTTGGTTGATTACATCAAAATTAATTTGGGATACTAACAAGATCAAGCACCAACATTTTGCATTTATTGAAAATTAACCCCAAGATCTATTAGAGCAACCGTCAATGCAAATATTAACTACGTGATCCGTGGAAGTGGCCTTTTGTTCGATCATTTTTTTTTATGAATGGGTAAATGTATAGCTCATCAAGAATATAAAGAAACCAATAACACCACTAGTCGCCGCACGTCACGTTTGAACATCAGCTAGATTACTCTTGTGATATCGTCAGATGGGTTGGTGCCTACATCCCTATCGAACACAATCACCCACACGACACAATCACAAACATGATCACATCTGTCTCTCCGTGCATACGTCATCACCCTCACGACTCCATCGGCCCACAGTTACTCCAACTTCCTTGCACACCTCCCGGCAGTGACCCAGTGTCGCCCTATATCCTTCCAACAAATGACAATCCCCTCCAGGGGTGGCTTGAACCTGATCAGAAGTGCCCAATATTCCTCCAAGTCCGGTCCTCTCCTCCGGGCAGTGATCCTACGGAACTCCGGTGACCCATCCATGCTCCAGCCATTCATCCCCATCTCCATTGGCCCAGGACATCTCCGGCAGCAGAGGTTAACAATCCAATGATTC
Organism: Kaempferia galanga; assembly: GCA_037974795.1. Taxonomy (NCBI): domain Eukaryota; kingdom Viridiplantae; phylum Streptophyta; class Magnoliopsida; order Zingiberales; family Zingiberaceae; genus Kaempferia; species Kaempferia galanga. The sequence goes on from JBBPFP011298226.1 coordinate 1,862, forward strand.
CGGCGATCAGATACACACTTGTTATCATCCAAAACACCCGTTTCTGACTCCCAGCCGCTGTCCCCACTTACGCCCCCTTCGTTCAGCCACCACAGCCAGATCAGCCACCCCCGCCGGCCTTTTGTTCATCATGAAGATACATGTAGTTGGCAATGAAGATACAATGAAAGATGCAGTTGACAGAGAGGTGAGGAAGAGAGAGAAAGAGAGAGAGAGAATGAATGACAGACATACAAATGATTCTGATCCTGTGTACAATTATCTATCTGTCATTCCGTAACCTTGTAGACTACCTCTTTGCAACATTTCATTCTCCTTGAATAAAATTTAAAATGCAACAAACAAAAGGAACATATTGGTTTTCCGGAATTCAATACTTATGGAAACTAAAGTTTCACACAAGATTCAGTATAGCACAATATTTGAGAAATTTAAGGCTAAAATGATAAACAAAAGAAAACAACTAGGAGTCCCTGTGAAATATGAGACAAGCTCAGAAAGCATTCTGATCTGAGGGCAGTGGAAAAAAAAAAAATACAAACTGTTCTACCACATGGTCAATCTTATGCATGAATGGATCAGATATCAAGCCACCAACTGCTTGCTGGTGCATGTACAATCTGCTCGTTGTTGTTTAAGTTTCTGCCAAAACAAATAATTCCATAAGAGATTGTGAGTTGTAATGGTGGGCAACAGAAAAAACCCATGATATGTTCAGGTAGATCAGAAATTTGATCCGGTTTTGTTTGAGTTCCTGTTCATTGTGTCTCTGCTGCACAATTTGCCAGAATCCATGGAGGTAAAAATTGACAGGAGTTGTTTTTTTAATCAGAACCTGGTGTACACATGGCCAAGTCCACATCCATGCATATTCTACCTCCATTGGAGCAAAAAGTGAAGACGTCACCTTAGCTCAAATCCATGCACCATGTAGAAGAGGATGTAAGGATTTTTTATAAACCCTTTTATATCTCCTCTACCTTTAGAGGTGTAAGCAGAGAGAAACAAGGAACCCATGGAACCATTAGATACAAAAGAGATTCTTTATAAACCCCTTTATATCTCCTCTATCAAGGAACCCATGAAACCATTATTTTTAGCTCAAATCCTTTGAATCCCACACAGTTAAGCATTCTGACCAGTATTGTGGGGAGATCAAGAATTTAGAGAAAATGCCCATGTTTTTTACTTCTTCAAAAGCCCATCACAACATTTTAGAATATTCTGTGATCCAGAAAACGATACATGTATTGCAATAAACACTGAAGAATTAGTCATTGAAAAGAATATCTAATCGCAGTAGATACCAACCTGCACTTGGCTTCTCAGTTCTTTAATGTACTGTATTGCCAACTCTAACATGTCTGATGTGCTTGTTTGCTGTAAGATATCAAAATAACCAGATTAGCTGGTCTTCTTCCCATGAAACATAATAGTTTAGCAGTAACCTGAATTCGATAAGTAACTGATCGAGTATAAAATATTTGAGTCACGTGAAAATGCTCCTGACTTGGTACATGATTTGAAGAGTTTCAATTACCTTATCTATATTATGACCTAGATGTCTGTCCATAACAGATTAACCAGTAACATGAATTCTCCACTTGCAAACTAAATGACTAGATGAGTCACTTAGTTAAAAAGAGTATAAGAATGCTTTAGGAATTTCTATTACCTTGTCCATACTAGGCACTAGACCTTGCAGCTTATGCAATCGTTTGCTAATTCTGTTTCTCCGTTCCTAAAAATTTACAAGAGAAATAACAAGTCAGAAAAAAATTAAATGTTAATATATAAAGTTAATGGATACTTGTTACATTTTATACAAACTTTGTCCAACGATATAATTGATTTGGCATATAGACTAGATTGCATTCCACAAAAAAAGTTTAAATACCTAATTTCCATATAAAAGATAGTTCATGATATGTTAATTACCCATTTAATTAAACATGAGCAATAGGTAATTCTTTTGAAGAAGCAGCAGTTTCAAAAATGAAAAACACTAAAAAACAAAGACATTGGGGATTTGGAAAATGAAGGTATCTGCTGTTGTGCCTTGTTTGTGAACAATCATAGGAAATATAAGAGGATAAGAAAGAGCTAACCCTCTCAGCAATGCTTCGGGGATGGGTTGCACAACCTCGCTTAGCTCGTACTTTGCAGGGTATCGATTCTTGTTGAAGCTGGAGATAATTCTCAACATTTGACATTTCCAAGGAAGTACTAGGCAAGCTAAACTGAAATTAGTGAAGTATAATGAATAAGTGGTTTGAATTATTAATCACAACTTACTGCCAAAAAGGAGAAACATCTTCAGAGTTTTTTTCTGCATGTTCTATTAAATCTCTTTTTCAAGGAAATGTCCTACGTAAACTAAATGATAGAAGTTATTCATAACCACAAGAATTGTTTTGTCATAACTCATGAACAAAGATAATTCCTAGTCTTCAGTATAGGTTGATAAATATCCCTTGCATTAGTAGACACGAACTTTGGTTTGTTAATTTGCTGAACTTACCTGAGAGTCAATGCGATTAAAACTGCCAAGTCTATCCCCATTATTGTCTTTGAGTCGCTGGTCACAAGCAGCAGAAAACATAACTGAGTTGCTATCAGTCCATGAACTTAACTGAAAATTGCCAGAAATATAGGAATTTGTGGCATGCCCTGCTGCCTCATCTGAGCTGCTGCTGCAGTTAACACTGTCTCCAACTTCAGGAATGCACATTTCAGAGATTTGTGAAAGTCTATTCCTTGAGAAGTTCCATTGAGATCTCAAATGTCTACTTGTCATTGGGTGAACAATGTCATTGCTTGCTTGAGGATAACTCCGGATTTCTGCAGTTACAGGTAGACCATTGGGTAATCAATAAATCAGTTGACAGAAATTCCAACCTCATTGATTTCTTCTGAGAATAGTCCACTAAACTGATTCATGATTAAACTTCCCTATTCATGCACATTCAGTAACTTCCAAATTGAATAATTCATCATAATATCATATTACTCTTGTTACATGTCTTTACCTGGAGGAAGGATAACAGAAGTTCACAAATAGCACTGATGCACACTTAAGCTCATATGTGTAACAATTGTCAAAGAGGGGCTTCATTCAAGTTGTTCAAAGATCATGGAGACAATGCATACATGAGTGGAGCTTCTGGGGACAGGTGTGTCAGGCAACATCTTCACTGCTAAACCAAATTGGGGATTTTATGTCGACTTAGCACATTTTCCATCTTATGCTAGATTTGGCTATATATCACTTACCCATTTTGAGTTGAGATTGATTTATACAGTGACAGAGGTAGGCTCAGAAACTGTATTTGAGATGGAGGGCTAAGAGGATTTAGTTAGCCATTGTCATAGTTGAGATGTAATGATTGTCTGTTGGACCAATGCAATACAAAACAGTATCCCCCAGTGGTCCATTAGTCTGTTGATTGGCTTTCAACATTTAACAATGATGCAAGCCTTTTAAATTCAAGGTTTAAAATCCCGAGCGGTGCCACTTGACAGGAATGATACGGTTTAATTGTCGTATCATATTGTGTCATTATGATTTTGATATTTATTTAATTGAATTATTAATGATAATATAATTAATTTTACTTAGCATAAATTGTAACCACCGAGGAGAGATCAGCCATTTTGCTGACCTCTTAGGAAAAGTCGACCAACCAGCTCACCACCCGGTAGAGGTCTGGTCCTCTTGTCCAATAACCTTATATGCATAAGTGGGAATGCCAAACTGAAGTAAGGGCACATAGGCATAGCCTGCTGACCTGCATTGGCATTACAGGGTATCACTAGTCCCTCCCCCCTTCAAGTCGAGTCGAACAGCTGAGCTGTAATTCAAGTAGTCAGATCAGCAGGATATTAGGTGTCATGCCAAAGTGGGCCTCTCTGAATGATTGAGTTGAGTTATCAAGGTCTATTGAAAGGTTGAGTCGGAGAAGTTGGCTTGTAAAGTGAAGGCTTGTCTAATAGCAATCTAAAAGGGTTCTTTGTGGGGAGCTAACAAAGCTTGTCCTTAGCATAGCTAGTGACTTTCTGCAAATCTATATAAGTGTCAACATGCTGACCTAGTGGAAGAGGTCAGTCATCCTACCAAACTTCTAGGAAAGGTCGATCGACCTGACGACCTCCTAGAAAGGTTGATCCTTTGGTCCAAGGTCTTCGTATATGTAAGTGGGAATGCTGACCTAGAATAAGGTCATGTAGGCATGACTTGCTTACCTGGGGTAGGATCGATATTATAGGGTATCAAAAGATGTTATGATTTAATGATTTTTAAACCTTTAATGTTTATAAAAAGTAAAATTTTCAAAGGGAAATTGTTGGTGCAATCATGTTCCTAGATGATTTTGACGTTTGGACAAAGGTCTAAGTTAGAATGTGTGGATTATTGATGAGGTGTGTCAAATGGTGTGGGTTCCTTGACACGAGTGTTGTAGGTGTAATATCGGAAGTTCTAGCAATTCAAGATAACTTAATGCTTGGCAAGCGAAAATCCTGGGGTACCAAAGTTGATAGGATACCTAGCAAGTTAAGGTTGGCGGGATGTCTGGCAGAAAAGGAAGACCCAAAAGCAAGATTTCTTACCAATATGAAGTCAGATGTTCTATATGGATTTCACATGTGAAAAGATGTGTGTGAACACATGTAATTGTGGACTAATCGTGGGTAAAATTAAACTCCAACTACGTCTTAGAAATGGTCTTAGTGTTTCAACGACTGAATATGTTTTTCAATCGACTGATATATAAGTCGACTATTCAATTGACAATAAATGAAAAAGGAATTGAAGGTTAATGTTTGCATATATAAGTCGACTATTCAGTTGACAATAAATGAAAAAGGAATTGAAGATAACTGTTCACTTTTTGTAATCTAGTCGACCAATCCATCAACTAATACTATGAGAAATCGACTGATGACAAGGCCAAGTCAATTGATCTTTTAACAATCGACTGATGGCATTTCGAATCGACTCAAGAAACACTTTATTGTTACAATAAACCTATTGATTTGTTGTTGCACAATTGACTAATGGAAGATTTGAGTGGCCTGATGAAGCAGTTGTATGGTTGCAACAGCATGGTTAGCTGCAAGATCAATCGAGTGATGTTATAAATAGTTTGCTGAAGTGGTAAAGTGGTTGCGCGACAAATATCAATTAGCTGGAAGCATAACACAGTTGACTGAACCAAAATTAATATATTTTAAAGTTTGAGTGATAATAGCCAACCCCACCTAGTGGGGTAAGACTCAACTGTTGTAAAGTTTGAAATGAAAACATGGTTGAAGGCTAGCTATATATTGGGGCTTAGAGGCTAGGCTTGTTCCCATTGTAATCTTCTTTTGTTCTAAGTACTTCTCTTGTAAAGAAAGGTTATCAAAAGGGGTTTCTCCAACTTTTGATGGTTTCTGAGATGTAGGAAATTAATGAAATTTTAATGACCCACTGAATGATCATAAGTTGCGAAGGACCCAGAGGTTATCGAACCACGTAAATTAGGTTTGAATTGTCTTTCTATTTACTTTATCATTTACATTTCAATTTGCATTGGTTTCTCTTTTGTTTTTGTTTTGTCAATGCAAACTGAGCAAAAGCTGTCTTTAAGCATAGTAAAATCTTTTGGCTTGATTCTCATTGTCAATTGCTACCTTTGAACCATGCATTCAAAAAACTATAAGCTCTATTTTTTAATAGAATAAAAAACATGATAATCCTCCCCAAATGTTGAGTGTTTCAGAGATGTTGGACATTACTAGACATAATGTTCAGTGATGCAATTGAGTCAAAATTTGAGGTTATGGTAAGACCTATAATTGAACCAAATGAAGCATATTTTGAGGGTGCCCATATTGACATATTTTGATGAGATAAAAATGTGTTTGAAAATTATACTATCATGGACATTAAAAATAGAACTAAAAAAAATGACAGGAATCTGGTGTTGATTTGCATCTATGTTATAAACTTCATCAATTAAAGTCATAGGGCGCTAGTGGGAAGAGAACGAAGCCACATGCTGCATATATACTTACAAAACCACAAAAAGTTGTTTGTGAGTCAATATCACATTTTGAAGTTCCCAAACATTGTACACATCCAACATTAGTTGTTGGGCCAATTTTTCAAAGTGCAAATTTAGGGGCATGAGAAATCAAATATTTATGCAGAGACTACTCTCTCAAGCATTTAAAATATATGTTTCTTAGACCATTTTGCAAGACAATCATCGGACATAGTGTTTTCTTTAAAAGACACGTCAAAGGGCAACAATAGATGAGCTTGTCAAACAAGAGGGGAGAAGGTTGGAGAAAAATAAGAAAGGGGCAAACAATGTGATAGTAAAAAGAACAATAGCTCAAGGTTTACTGTGCTTATAATGTTATTTGCAATGGTCACGAGACTGGCATAGATAATTAAAAAATATTTTACTAATTATGTTTTTCTATTGAGCTGTTGGTAGATACTAATACCATTATCATGGTAAATTTTGTCATGAATCCTATTGCAAATTTGATATTTGAAATGGTGACAAAACAACTCATCGCAAAAATCCCTTTTGTAATAAAAAGTGTTTCATCACAAACTACATTTGTCGTGAAACTTCCTTCTATGATGACTTTCATTACCATCAAAAGCTACCTTAATTTGTGATGGTTTTGCCTATCATTACAACGTTGTCATTGCAAATGCCTTGCTAGTCTAGATTATGTTATCATTCTTATCATTATTAGTGATGAAATTGATATAATCATAAGGATAAAAGTATACCATCAAACAAGGTTTAAAATTTTGAGCCGTGCTAAAATTTTGGTTTATGACCGAAACAATATAGTATCGTATCGTGTCATGTAGATAAGATTTTAATACTTTTTAAAATATAAATATATTAATAAAAAATAATTTTAGTTTTGATATTATCTCATAAAATATTTGATACTTATTGAGTAAAAATTTGAAGTCCACTGAGTGAACATAACCTATCAAGTACGTTTAAATTGAATTTAATTTGAATTTTTTTATCAGTTTAAAATTAAATTAAATTTATATATATAATAATTTAATTCATAGTAGTATATTTTATAAGGTAAAAAATTATATTACATTTATTTTTTAAATTTTTTTCTAACAATCTATTCTCTCTATTTTAAAGAGATTTATTTTCTTTATTTACCTCATCAAAAAATGAACGAAAAAAAATTAACTATCCTTCAAGGGGGATTTTTTTTCTTTATTTATCTCGTGACAGATGAAGGATGGAAAAAAATAACCACATTAAAGAGGTAAACAAGTTTTTTCCTATCCATTTACCCTTTCGCACAAATGAAGAATGAAAAAAATTAATGATGAAAGAGAAAAAATAATTAATGAATCCTGGAGGAAAAAAAATTATAAAAGAGAAAGGAATTTGAATTAGATGTAATAAAAATCGCCCCAAGGTGGACATCCTACATGCCACGTAGAAGAGTGAGGCCAATGTGGAGGCAGTCATGCGTCTCGGCAACGATGACTTGGGCAACAAACATGTGGACAACGTGTGCCAAGTTGTTTTCTTTCCTCTCTTTTTGACTTTTTTGTTAGATGGATTATGATGCGACTAAAATCTACCGCCTCATTGGAAATTGCTGATGAAGTTTTCTTTTGCGATGTGACGCGATCTGCATATATTGCCATCCTTGATCTACATAGATTGCCCCACATCAGGGGGTGCTAAAAGTCATCCTAGCAAGACCCCTCTAATGCTTAAGTCACCATGCTATAAAAAGAATACAATAGTGAAAACATAGAAGAAAAAGAAAAGTTAGGATTAGATACAAGAAATCTCATCGTACCACTATTACCGTGAATTTATGGAGAATCAGACTCTAAAATCCTAATGGGTTCTTGGATCTCAGAGTTGTTGGTTGCAAGTCATGCGTTGAAGGAGCATTATTATGTAGGGTATCACTATCCCCCTTCAAGTTGGATTGAAGAGCGGAAACGGATGAAGTCCAACTAAAGGAGCCCGTGATATTTGTTGGGACTTTTGCATCAGCTAGAGGGGGGTGAATACGTCGGTCACCTACGTCGCTTCCAACGTTGTTAGCGCAGTGGAAAACCAAACAATAAGTAGGAAATCTAAACTAGAAACACTAAACACCACAAACAAACCTAACACATTGATGTACCGTGGTTTGGAGATTCCTTCCTCCTACTCCATGGCTATCTGTAAGGTGGACGATTCCGATCC
>JBBPFP011298657.1:0-10110 GCA_037974795.1 Kaempferia galanga
GAGTGAATGGGGGCCATTCACTCTTGGTGCTGGGGAGAGAGAGAGTCTGTTTGTTGTATCTTGTATCTGTTTGTTGTATCTTGTATCTGTTTTTTGTATTTATCTGTTTGTTGTTAGAGGAGCGATTCCATTAAGGTGTGATAATGACGCGCTCGAGCGAATGAGCGAGAGGGTATCGACGCTCGACCATAGGAAAGAGTCAATGGTACACCATTGTAGACCTGGTGCTGTAGATCTTTCGTAGTATTAGTTTTGAATAGCCATTCACGCTGTAATCTGCTGAGGAAAGAGCATTAAGGTAAAGGTAAGGAGAGGCTCGGGAGAGAAAACACCTTGAATAAGCCGTGAAGAGTTTCAAGTACGACACTCAACCAAACAGTAGCTAACATGGCATCATGCCCCGAACTGCCTTCCTTAGCAAATATTCATTGCATATAGTGAATAGATGTTGAAAGAGCAGCATCATATATAAAGCTGAAGTAGCGACTTGAGAGGGAAAGAATCAATTCATAATGCTTAGCTGCGGTCCGAGGTTATTCAATCAATTTGTACACGGTATCTTTGTACACGGTAGCTCGACTGTTCGGATACGCGGGAGAAGATCAAACACTATGAGGGGTGCCTTTCCGAGTTCAGATTTAGTTATTGAATAAAGGTGCAGTTCAAGATATGTTGATAGGCAGTTCGTTGAGGGAGGGTCTTTCACCTGAAAGTTCTTGCCCACGGAGCGGTAATTGACTACTAAGATGGACCGCTTTCGCTTCCCAGCTCCTTCAGGAAAGGAAGTCGTTTTAGTCAGACTTCAGTCGGCTACCAAAGATCGGACTACTACTATATACGATCATTTAGAAGCAGGTGCACTTACGAGTGAAGGAGCGGGATCTTAAAGGCCGGCTGAGATAGATCTTATAGGAAAGAGTTTATTGTACGCGGGAAAGAGTTCATTATTATTCTGACTCGGGAGACACTTCAAACTAAAAGAAGATAGCTACACCCTGAGCCTCTTATCAGTCCGATCCGGTTGCTGCTCTTTTCTTTGTTTCCGTTGCAGCTCTTTTCTTTCCTTCCCCCCAGGGGGAGTTTGAGATACCGCAGCAGATTACAGTATTGCGTTCATGGCTATTCAAAAAGTCACACACGTAGAAAGATCTGACCGTGGGATTAGAGTAGTAGGACTCTCAGTTCTGCCAATCTCCTTGCTGGCCTCTTCTTACTAGTGCTCCCTTTCCTAACAAGCCAACAAAACAAGCTTTTTGTATACATGCATTTCGAGCGCGTCGTTATCACATAAATCGCCCCTCTCCCTTATGGTCGAGCTATCTGTCGATACCCTCTACTTATAAAATAAAGTCATTAGTCATTTTATCTATGAAAGATAGTCATGACACTAAATAAAAGAGAATATTTTGAGGTCTGAAGGATAAGCAAAGGCAAACGGGATATCTTCCTGAAAGTAAAGAAGGTTCTTTTTTAAGAGCATACTCGATTCCTGCTATTGGCTAGCCAGTTGGAGTTGTAGTTTTCTTTGATGTCATGCCAGACTTGCATAATCTAATCCCGAAACCTTTGGTCGAAAAAAGGAATCCCTTCCTGGGTTACAGTTGTAGTGGCAGCCAAGTTTGCTTATATGGTGGCGAGTTTGTTGAGTTTGATAGCTTTGCAATCTCTTAGCCAGGCCAGTGACACCATTAGAAGGAAGCACTCTTTCACGTCGCGATGCTCGTACCTTCAGTAAGTCAAAGCAGTTAAGTCAATTCAAGAGAGTCAATTTATCTCATATGAGAAAGCGACGGCAAGTACTCTGTCCTTTCGAGTTGCTTTATCTTTCCTGTCGACAACTGGGTAAAAGATCAAATACAAGTCTGGCCGCGAGTGAGGGAGAGTGAATTCAAAGAAGTACTCGTGAGCTTTATCTGCACTATAGTAATGAATTTTAAAGCAGGTGCCCGGAATGAATGGATTCTCTGGTAGAGGGCCGACTACAAGGAGGGATCGACCAATAGGGAGATTGTAGACCCGATAGGCTCGAGCGCATGCGAGAGGGTAGGCTCGCCCTTAATTTAGTAAGTTGGGTAGATCTTTCTCCGTTTTGAAGCCATTCACGCTGTAATCTGCTTGGGCCGACTACAAGAATAGCAATAGTTGAGGGATCGTTTTATAGTAAGGTGTAAGATCTTTCGTAGTGTATTTTTTTGAATGGAATTCACGCAATTACTGTAATCTGCTGAGAGAGAGAGAGTGTTTTTTTGTTAGGGACGAGCGATTATTATAGCGACGTGGAGATTGCACTTCGTTTACTCTGCCGCTCAACTTTGTTCTTTCTCTGATAAGTTTCAGTTCTTAAGAATCAGTGGTGCTGTGCTATTTCTTTGATTTGAGATATCAGGTAGGGAGTGAGGGACAGCCCACCATCAAGGTTGTGGGGAGCTCGGTTCAATAGTACGGTAGAGCCGACCATTAGGACTGCCTAATCAAACCTTCCCGGCAAAGAAAAGAGTACACTCCGTTCAGAACATGTGGTCGGTCAGGCGAGAAAGGAGCTCGGACCCAATTCCACTCTCGTATGAGTCGGCTCGAACAAGAACAAAGGTTTTGCATCTTCTACCAACGAGGGATGGGAATGAACCAACCACTCCAGGGAATGCAGCTAAGGAGGTTCCACCAAGCCATCGAAGAGATGGAGCGAAGAGGAAAGGATAGGAGAGGGAGCTAGACCGGAACGATAGTGAGAGGAGCGGGGTCTGGTGTATTATTCGACATGGGACTCAGTAGGGCGGGTGGCAGAGAGAGCCAGGGTGCGAAGGAAGAGAGGAGGCAGAGGGCACCGGTCAGTTTGGAACCTCCTACCCTCCTACCTAGTTATTAGTGGGGCAGTTTGCCTAGTGGGCAAGGCAAGATTGCATGAGTAGGTCAGAAGTTGCTATTGCTCTTGCAAAGGTCTGAAGGAAGTTGCTATTGCTCTTTTGCTTCTAAGTTTCTATTGCTCTTTTCTTTTGCTCTCTTGCTTCTAGTGGCAGAAAGGGCTGATCCACTTTTAAGTAAGCAGAAGCTCTAGTTTAGGCAGGCAGCTTTCTCTTTACTCTAATTGGCTGGCTCAGTGCGGAGCATACGGGATAGGAGGTGCTTTGACGCGGGCTCTCAATCCAGGTGAGGCATGCGCTCGTGTGTCAGTCGGAAGCTATGCTACCCGGGAAAGAAGACTCAAGTCTGGCTCTGCGAGAACACTCAAGTGCCGAGGTGCGGAGCGAAGCAATGTTACGAAGCGCAGAGTAAAGCGGCGGAGTTGAGCGGCAGAGTTGAGCGACAGCGAGCTGACCATCTGAAGCAATCCTAACTATGCTAGACTAGCCTTACGCAACCCTAGATCTTGTTCCACGAGCCCACCTAAGACTCGAGCAAGTAGAGCTTGTCCACCTGAAAGAGAAATGAATGCCCTTATAGGCAGGCAGGCAAGTCACCCCGGCTTCTCCGCTCGTTCATGAGTTCATAAGGTGCTGCAAGCAATGCGACCATTAATTGGGAAGCTAAGGAATGAGGGTTTCCTTTGGCTGCTATCAGTCAAGAGTGCGATGTGAGTGCATTCGTTCATTGCGTGCGTACTGACCATCTAGTTCACAGTGAGATGAGCGAGCCCACCATAAAGGACTGGCCTAGCGAGAGAGGTTCCTGGAATGGAATGATGATCGAACCATCCATGCAAGCCAAGCACTGAATCGAAGAACCATGCAATCCGGCTCGCAATATCTGTTAGCGAGAATGGGCTTCGTTGAGTTCAGCGAAATCTCTGCAATCCATGCGAAGCAATCACGACAGCGAAATCAAAGCAGCAAACGTGGGTAGGACTGGCAGCGAGTGCGAGTAGTGGGGATGGGATGAGCCCTTCCCTTCCTCTGATGGGTAGCTCGGGCAAGAGAGTAGGTCTGTGCTTCCCCTCATAATCTCCGGTCAAATAGGTGGCGAGGAAAGCCTACTCTAATAGGTAACCAGAGGGACGCGGTCGTTGGTCGGAGTGGGCCTTAGTTAGTATGCCGATGATAAAGTAATCGGCGTATCGAGCGTACCGAACCCCTTCCTCCGTCTCAAGAAAGGCCTTGATCCTGGACTGGAATAGATGTTCATGAGCATTGGCGAGAGAGGGCTTCCCTGTGGCACTCCAGTCGTCTGAGAAGCATAGTGAAAGTCTTGTCTATCTAAGATGTCGGTCGGAAGCTATCAAGAAGGCTGCATTTCCTTGACTATGAGGATGGAATGGTCTATGTGAGCATCCAACGACGTCTGCAAAGATTCTCTGGAGAGAAGTTGACAAGCTTTTAGAAGCAAAGTACATTAGAGAATTCTCCCGATTGGTTAGCGGACGTAGAACGGAATGTGTGGACTTCACCGACCTGAATAAAGCCTACCCTAAGGTGCGAGTGATAACGACGCGTCTAACTCAAAGAAAAGTCAGAGTCAAGGGTATCAAAGATAGGCTCGACCAACGGGAGAGGGTAGACCCGATAGGCTCGACTGATTAAGGAGAGGGCCACGCGTGAACCTTCCGCATCTAGCCAGCAAAGGCGACAGGATAAAGCGGTGAGAAAGAGCTAAGGCTATCATATTCAATTTAATAATAAGATAAGAACAGGCATAAGAGGAATAAAAACGAATATTAGGATTCCGTAGGCCAGGTAATATTTCTTTCTTTTCTTTCTTATGCCCGGAGAAGAGGTTTAGTTTAATAAGAACTTCCTATTAACGCCACCGTAGGAGTAGTAATAAGCATCTCTTACCTTTTATTCCCGGAGTAAATAGGCCATTCCTTAACCTCTCTTATTCTTCTCTTCAGTCACTTTAAGCCAAAATAAGGTGAATAACCTATTCATTGAATAGCCTGCACCTCTTGGCTCCGTTTCTGATCCAAGAAGGCTGACAAATGAGAAATCAGGTAGAGATGGGGCAGGTGGAAAAGAAAATCCATCTTGAAAGTCACCTCTTGACCAATGGTACTAGTTCGTGTCGGTTCATGCCATAAACGAGATTGACCCAGAGTTTGGTGTAAGCGTCACCGTTCAGGTCTTGTTCGCTATCAGCTCAAGCTGCTGTGCTGGGGGAATCTCTTTTTTTTGCTATGGCTATGGACTCCTCTTAGATCATCTATCGAATCCGCTGGTATAGTGGTATAGAAAAGGCTTTTTTCGGGACAAATGCCACAAAGAGTTGAGGCTGTTCTCTCCTCGGGAGAATTTGCTTGCCTTTAGGCATATAGCATTAGCAGTCGATTAGTGAGCACTCGGTTAATAATTTTGTGGTAAAGTAAAGAGAGAAAAACTCCTTCTTTCTCTTCTATAGCTAACGGAGGCGTGAACAAGAGCTTATTTCAAAGCTTCTTCGAATGCCTCTACCCGCAATGGCTAATTACTTCAAGTAAGGGTCCGGCTTGAGCCAGGTATGAGACTAGCTTCTAGTAGCCACCCTTGCTCCAACAGATTGAATGGGAATGGGTCAGCACGGTGCAGCCTATATGAGGAGCGAAGCGCTGTTCACGTCACAGCCACTATGTTGCCTGTGACTATACCTACGATATTCTTTTTGATCGTAGCTAATTCTGATTCAATTGTGACAACAGCCGATAAGCAAGCAGCTTGTATTCGTATAATAAGAAGAATGCGGTGCTTCCTGCTTTCAGGAAAGTGAGGCACTACAGGTATTGGATTCCGCTTGAGCTAATGAACCAGGAGTTGTTCCCAGTGAAAAGGAATTTATAGAGTCCGACTTCCCTGCGTTAAGCATATAGCACATGAATCAATAGAGGAAGAATACGATGGACCATGATCGGATGTGGGAGGATATCTCATACTAAAGAAAGAGCTCTCTCTTATGCAATAGCTCAGTAAAGAGTTCATTCTTTGACTCATACTAGGAGTGTGAAAAGGCAGTCAAGCAAGGTGCGAAGCGCTAGTTGAGCTAGGAGTTTCAAGCGCTAAGTCCTTTCCTTCGGGAAGTCATTCCAGGCAAGAAAGCCAATCAGCCTTAATCAACTACAAGGATAGTAAGAGGAAAGTTACACCCTCCTTTAATGCATTCCTTATTGCTCTACCCATAGATATTAGACAATTCAAGGTCTTATGCTTAGAGTGATTCAACAAGAAGATAACTAGAGGAACCTCAAAGTCCTATCCGAGAGGTAAGGAATGGTATTCCCCTATCCTCCGCTCTTGGCTAGCATCCAGACTGCATTAGTTAGCTACATCCCTCAGGGTTAAACATCCAGAAAAGTCATGCAGTTACATCGAACTATCAACCAAGAAGTACTTTTTTAGACTCTCCCAGTACATGAAGGAAAAGCTCAAGAGAAGTCATAAAGGTAGAAAGTCTTCTCTATATAACTTCGCTACTAGTTCAAATAGAACGTCGCCTAATCGCTATCTCTGAAACGTCGTTTCTTTATCTGAGGATTCTGTATGTAGCATCTAGATGTATCGTTCTTTGCTTCTGCATGAATTGACTCCAACAACATAGGCAATGTTGGCTCTATCATGTTTATATTGGCAGGAGGTACAACCTGAGTGGGTAGGGGATTGGTAGTGACATTGGGACAGTTTGCCCTTGGAACGGCTATTATCTAGCTATCTTATATCCTTGAACCATGATCTTCTACTTAGCGCTTTGTCCACCACCTACTTGCTTCTACCTCCCAACGATAGAGGAGCAAAACGTTCTATGCTACTTTCTTTCTTCTCTTATGATAGAAAGAGGGAAAGATCACTCCGTCATGCAGCCGTGATCAACTATACGATATCACCAAACGCACCTCGGTACTTCCATCCGCCATCAACAGGCCTAAGCAGGCCTAGTAGCTTTCATATTCCCGTATGAGTAGTGTGATTACTTCCGTCTGTGATTTCGTGCCATTTTCAGTAGTTCCTTAGCTTAGTCAAGTAGGGATGGGGGGCTGATAAGCCGTAAACAAGCATTATATGAATGAATCCAGGGCGTAAGTCAGAATAGAAGTCTTTTCCAAGCCATCAGGTGAGGTCAATCTGATTAGATAGTCTTTTTATTCTGTAAGTGTTCTCTTCTCTACTCGCAGCCTTACTCCGCTGCTCGGCCTAAGGAGAAGTTAGAGTTGTCATCAACATTGGTAGCAGGTTTCTCTTTGGGTAAGTACCGAAAAATGGAAAGGGAGTCCGAACTGTGCATTTATGTAGGAGTAGTTAAGAAAAAAGCTGTGATTGGTGATGGAAAGATCATACCGAGAGGATAAAACGCTTTCTTCTCTTATGATATTTCTAGTTAGAAAAAGTTCCAGCGTTTTAAGTTGATGTGATCGCTAAGATAAGTAGGAAGGAGCCCTTCTCGATAAAAAAAAACCTGGGGGGAATGCCAACGGCTTCTCCCTATTCTTCCTCCCTGATAGACAGATCTTGTGAACTATTTCTTGGAATTGGAACGAGAGGCGATGGGGCGAGCTAATTTTGGATGTTCTTTTACGGGAGGTATTCTCACTACTAGTAACCCTTTAGGTACCCCTACAAGCATGGTATTGAAGAGAAGCCCTAAATCTTGACAAGTGAAGATATTTCTCTTGAAGAACCTGCACTAAAAAAGCTCAAGTTTCTCGTCTCCATGGTCACGAATCTCATTTATTTCTTCGCTCTTCCGAGGAGAGTTTTTTTGAGTCTAGCCCTCTTTATTGCCTTGTTCTTCTCGTTAAGGTGTTCTACATATTTTGTTGTAGGCAAAGTCAGGCTTGTTGCACCAATGCTATACTCGTTGGAGCGTGAACAGGGTAAGTGCAACATGAATAAAAACCCAGGGGTTCTTATATTATTGTTGTATTTTATGTATTGGAATAAGGAAAGGTTACCCCTCTTTAATCCTTCCAGAGGTATTCGGCTTCTTTCTGCTTTTCCTTCCCTGATTTCCTGATCGCTTGTAGTTTTCCACTTGTAGCAGTATTACTTGAGTGAGCGGAGATATAGTTTAACTTTATGAGAAAACTGCTTTATGTGATTATTTCTAAAGCTGTTGGTCACTGATTTGTTTACTCATCCACCTGGTGAAGCGTAACCTTCCCTCTAAGGTATAGGTTATGAAATAAAAGATACTCTTTCGAAAGAGTATCTCCGATCCCTCTCACTCCGTTCGCCTTTGCTAGAGCTCTACCTAAGGCTCAGTTTTCCTTTGCGGAGGAGCGAGTGAAGCCTTCAATTTAGTGGCTTCCCCTCTTCTAAGTGCTCAGTGTCAGATTCTCCACTTTCCCGTGCGTGCTGCAAAGATATCATTTCGGGTAGTCTCAAATGTAGTTCATTACCAGAAGAGCTCTATTACCCTCAATCGTCGGATTCTCCACCTGGCTTTCCGAGTGAGAGAGTGGATCAACAAGGTCGCTTGCGTAGCGAAGACCAGTCCATTTGTTGGCTAAATTCTCAATTGGCTTAGTCTTATTCGTGGATCAACTACTTCTATTTAAATAGGATATGACCTTCTTAGCAAGAGCAAAAGGAGCGGGTGAGGGTAAGTCAAAGGTAGGCTTAGAACCAGTATACCCTATCTTGTATCCAGTAGTCAGTCTACTCTTTCATCCCCTCTCCTCTACCTTTTGAGGCCCATCTATTAGCTTTTTACCATGAAAGAGTCATAGCGAGACGGCTCTATCTCTTTTAACAAGTACAGCAGTAAGTACAGTTGTCACAAGGAGCTTTTAGCGTCAACGATCTGCAGTACTGAGCTACGGAAAGTCTATCGAAAGGACCAAAGCAAAGGCTTACTGGACGGCATGAAATAGCCTTACTCCACATAGGGGGGTACCCACGGAATGCAACTAGAACCACAAGACTGCCCTACTAGGGCTGGTGGTTGGGTTTGTCTAAATCCCAACTGGTTACTGATATTTTGTTGCAAGGGCTCAGGCTCATGGGTAGAATAGAAGGGAATCGGCAGGCAATTTCCTTTTTGCCATTGGTTCGGGCATATTGGACTAGCTGGCTGAAATCCTTGTCCCCTTAAGGAGAGAGAAGAACAAGGCAGGGCCGAGGCGCCCAAAGAAGCCACGGATTGAATCTAAACACCTATCTATCCGTGCTTTCGACTCAATCGTTTAGCCTACCTATCGGGCGCCAATAAAAGAAAAGGTTTTCGCATGGCTTCAAGGCTTGTGACGAAGACAATCTCGAAGGCTGATATCAAGTGATAGACCTCTCAGCAAGTATGGTCAGTGCAGTGAGATTATATGCCTTGTCTTTGAAAGGTTATCCCGTAAGGCTTTGATGGTGGCGAACGGGCCGCTGAGCCGTAAGGCTTTGCGAGCTAAGTGCCCTCCTTTCCTCGATGCGCGTAGTTTCGTACTAAAACAGTAATGGTTTCGAATCCTAGGGCATCGTCTCTCGTAAGAGATGGAATCGAAGGACTTCGCCCGAAAGCTATGAAAGGCGCCAGAGGAGCAGCTCGACATAGAGTTAATTTACTTATTCAATTCAGGGCGCGGGAAGTCTCTCCTTCTTGCCTTGGGGTCGAGGTCAAGACCAGAAACTCGTAGACTACCCTTGACGGAATAGATCTTATCTTATCACCTGGGGTTCTTTGTCAGCACCTTCTCGCACCTCTAAGTACAAAGAAGGCGGATCCATTTATATACGAAAAACCAAACCACGACTTTCTTTTATTACACCAGCTCGGTCGGAGATAGCTGCTACTTACCTACGACTACTCGGCGGTCTCTGAGACCGAACTGATCTATTAACACTTAGCCTTTTCTATGAAATGAAACCTAGTTCACGAGAACAGAGCAGAGGCCGAGTCTCTAGAAGCTAATCCGGAGATAGCCCTTTTCTTTCAGAACCTTTTCCCAACTTACAACAGTACAAGGAAGGCGGATCCTAGGTATAGCCTAACAAACCCGACACCTACTTTCTATATATTACTAGAAAAGAAAGAGTGCGTAGTGCTTGGTCCCAGATAGCAGCTCCTGATGAACAGCCCGGCTAGGCACGATCGCAGACAGACACAAATGGGGCGCGAAGCCGCTTGCCTTAGTGAGCTCTCCAAAGAGGAAGGGGAGGAAAGATCAAAAGCTCTCATCACCCGAGGACTATAGATGTTTTTCGAATAAATTCAATCCAATCTTATATA
>JBBPFP011298873.1:0-10109 GCA_037974795.1 Kaempferia galanga
ATTTTTTAAAAAATTAAAACATTCATAAAAGCCAATTTTTGATTTTACATCCACCGAGGCGTCGACTTAGATCGTCACGACCAACTGACACGTGGACGAATCCAAACCAGACCTGACCCAAATCGGATACGATGAAATGAATGCGACCCTGCCGCGCACTCACGGCTTCCTTTCCAAATGAAGAAGAATAATTATAATTATTGTTTAATAATAGTAATAATAAGCCTTCTTAAGTTACACGCTCGTAGTGGGCGTCTTCCTTCCCCTCGAGATCACCTGCTATTTATGACACCACGGAAGGAATCCAAAGGACGCCATGGATTCAACCCGCATGCTTCTCTTCCATGGCGGCCGCAGAGGAGCGAGGTTGGCGGCGGTGGCGGTGGTTGTTTTCCTTCCTCTGGTTTTGGTGTCCATGGTGATGCTTGCTGTGGACTCGAAGTCCTATGCAACTTGGGCTTTCTCTTCTTTTGTTACCCTTCCTCCTCCTCCTTTTGATGGTGGTGATGGTGGCGGCGGCGGCGGCGGCGGTAGTACTGGAGGAGGGGAGTTGAAGCGTGGTGCACCGAGTCCGGCGCCGGAGCCTGTGAGTTCTTCCTCTGTTAATCCGATGTTGTTTTGGTAATTATATATACATATATTTTTCCTTTTTCTCCATTAATTAAATAATTATTTATTTATTCATATGAAGAAAGTGTATGATTTTGTTGAGGGAAAGAAAGAGATAGATTTTAAGACACACATTCTTCTGTATTTATTAATTGGCAAGCGTGTAACGCCTTCAGCTGATTCATTAGCTGTATTTCTTTTATTTCTTTTTCTTTATGATTGTCATTCACGTAATTTATTTATTTTCTTAACAAATGGAAGACAAAAAAAAAATCTGATAAAAACAAACATACGATTTCTTTTTAGACTTTTTATATAATTTCTTTTTAGCGTTCAATGTTTTTTCACTTCGTGTTGTTATTTTTCCTTGTCAAAATTTATCATTTTTTGCTAGGCAATATCACCAATTGGGTACGATATTGAGACGGACTCTACAACTTTACAAGGGGAAACAAGAAGAGATGTGAAATTAGACAAACTTGAACATGACTTATCCAGAGCTCGATCTTCTATCAAACGTGCAGCGTTGAATAATGAAGTGCAGGAGCTCGACAAAGACTATGTTCCACAAGGCCCATCGTACGTGAATGCTTATGCTTTTCACAGGTGACCAAGTTAATTACTCTCTCTTTTTTTAGATTTCATTTTGATTAGAAAAAAAATAATAATAATTTTCTTTTGTAGGAGTTATTTGGAAATGGAGAAATTGTTCAAAGTCTATGTATACGAAGAAGGCGAACCGCCCTTGTTCCATGATGGACCTTGCCGAAGTATATATTCTTCGGAGGGAAGGTTCATCAATAGCATGGACTTGGATAGTCATTTTCGAACCAAGGATCCTACTTTAGCCCATGTTTTCTTTCTCCCCTTCAGTGTCGTGATGATGGTGAAGTTGATCTACAAGCCGAATTCGCACGATATATCGCCATTAACTAGAACCATTTCCGACTATATCAATGTCATTGCCGGTAAGTATCCGTATTGGAACAGGAGTCTCGGTGCCGATCACTTCATGCTCTCGTGCCACGATTGGGTAATACGAGGATTCATGTATAGTTTGATTCTAGATTTGCTCATTGATGAACTATGTGAGTTGTGCTTTTATGCATTGCAGGGGCCTTATGCTTCCAAAGCTGTTCCACTCCTCTACAATTCTTCCATTCGTGCCTTGTGCAATGCAAACACATCGGAAGGCTTCAATCCTGCAAAAGACGTATCCCTCCTTGAAATGAACCTGAAGACCGATGACATTTCGAGCATGCTGGGAGGGCCATCCGCTTCCCGACGTCCCATCCTCGCATTCTTTGCCGGTGGCGATCACGGTCCCGTGAGACCTTTGCTTCTCAAAGCATGGAAGGGTAAAGACCAAGATGTCCAAGTCCATGAGTACCTCCCGAAGGGGGTGTCCTACTACGACATGATGAGGAAGAGCAAGTTTTGCCTTTGCCCGAGCGGATACGAGGTTGCAAGCCCGCGTATTACGGAGGCAATCTACCTCGGTTGTGTTCCGGTGACGATCAACGATCACTATGTGTTGCCATTCAGCGATGTGCTCAATTGGAAGGCCTTCTCAGTGCAGGTGGCAGTGGAGGACATCCCAAACATAAAGACCATTCTATCAAGCATATCTCCGAGGCAGTACATAAGGATGAAGAGACGAGGGGAGTTGGTGCAGAGGCATTTTGTGGTGAACAACCCGCCGAAAAGGTTCGACGCATTCCATATGATCCTTCACTCGATATGGCTGAGACGGCTTAACATCCGCATTGATCAACAAGATTAGTTAGTTCATGTTAGACTAAATTTTGGTCCATTGTTCGATTCTTTGCAATGTTCTATGTGTTATACTACAGGGAAATTCTGGGTATATTTCTAACTGTAGAGGTTATTCTCGATGACTGATCAAGCACAGCTACAATAATGCAGTTAGTTTCCTTTTGATCATGAGATCGATCGAATAGATAAGGATTATGGGTTGAAAATGGAGAACGTGATCAAAACGAAGTAATAATCATACTGTGGAAGGATTCGAAGAACCTGCCAGAGATCTGTGACATCCATCAGTTTGCATCGATCGATTTCTTAATCGATCGCAGGACAGACCACATGGCAGTCGATGCAAAGAAGAGGAGAAAACCAGTCAAGATGGCGTACTTCAATCCGAGATTCACCAGCAGATTAACCAGCAATCCAGCAAGAACCACGCCGACGAGATTGGCAGAGAACGCCGACCAGAAAGGCATGTCGAGGATCGCCGCGACGATGGCTCCCGTCCAAGCTCCGGTGCCCGGAAATGGCACCGCAACGAACAGCATCAAACCCAGCCATTTGAACTCCTCCACCGGCGCTGCCTTCTCCTTGGCTCTCTCGAACAGAAGGTTCACGAGACGGGTTGCTGCATCGCTCTTCTGGGAGAGGAAAGATGCGAACTTCTTCAAGTAGAGGATGATGAATGGCACGGGGACCATGTTACTGAGGAAGAACAGATCGTATCAGGGGTCAGATTTCGGTCAATTTGGGAAAAATGCGAATCGGGGCAAACACGAACCCTAGAACGGCTAGAACTGTGATAGCGAGGGGATGGATCTGCATCCAGTATCCGACCGGGATGGCGCCGCGGAGCTCTAGAACTGGGAGAGTCGCGAGGGCGAAGACGACGAGTTCATCGGCCCAACCTAGTCGTCTCAGCGCCGTCGCCACCTGCAATCCGAAGCCGGATGCTCCTATGGAGTCAGCGGCGGCGGCGGCCAGAGAAGCGCCGCAACAAGCAAAGGCGAGCGCTTTCCAGATCACGGCAATCAGGAGAAGCCTTCGAAGCCCGGACCGCTTCGATTCTTCTGCAGCAGATTCACACGGGCATGTCGACGAAGAACTATTGCAAACAACAGATCGTAAGGAGGAGACGAGAGAATGGTTGGAAGAAGGAAGCTTTGGTCCGAAAGGTAGGACTTTTGATGGGTGGGAGGGTTTTGTGGGGGAAGGGAGGAAGATCGAAGGGCTCCTTGAGGTTGAAGAAGATGAGCAGAGATTGAATCTTCTTCTGGTTGCAGAGAAGGTGGATGCCGCAGCTGAGAGTGCAATTGTAGCAGAAGCCATCGTTGATTTTCTGGAAGAGAAAGGGAGAAAAGGGTGGAAAACGAAGGAATCTGGTGTCGCAATTGACGGATATCGCGAGAGAGCTTATTATTCGACATTTCAAATTAAATATGCAAAAATCAAAAAGAGCTTATTATTATTATTATTATTTATTTTACCTATCTAACATTATAATAATAATTTTGATTAAATTATTATAACGTGAAATAATTTTAAATAAGGTCGCATGAAACTTGTCAATTTTGCTATATAATAATTCTCATCCGTATAACAAACAGAACTTCATCTGAATCAACGACCTTAACCAGAATGAATAGTTTGAGATGTAGCATGTGCAATAATTGTTATTATAGCACACAATTGCATGAAACTTTTGGGCTATGCTGCACAAGAAATTCTAGTCAGGAAAACAAACATAAGCAATAAACATTATCAACTCGATTTATTATAGTTTCTAAACAAGCTGAACCAATGATAAGTTTGTTCAACAAAATTGTTGTTGTTGTGGGTTACAATCCCTGGAGGCAAAATAAATAGCTACCACAAATGCATGCGTTCGACATAAGAGTTAAGCAGCCACCTGTTCAGGAATTCCCCCTGCCCAATAAAGCAACCTGAGTTGCGATCTTCAGTGAAGAATGGAAAGTTGAAAGCATTCAGTAACTCCTGCACAGAATGCTTGACCAACGACGAACCAGTTACCCTGCTACGACGACCCCAGCCAGTGACGATCTCAACACGTTGCGGGCATACGCCTGAAGCAAGCATATGTCGGCGGAACCAGGCAAGTGTCCTGGACAATGCAGTTATGGCAGTGCCCTCGGACATGACATGGAGATTGATGTTCCAATTAGACCTCTGAGTTTCCCTGACCAATTCAGGGTACACATTCCTCTCTGCAGCTACCTCCCAAATCAGTCCAGCCTCCTCCTTGAGGCCTGATTTACGAAGGAAATCTACAATGGCATCCACAAGCCCCCTCTTGCTCTCCCTGTCCTCACTATGCACCAAGTTGAAGAAGCCACTCGCATGTGCCTTGACATTCTCTCCATTCGGTTCTGGATCTGGTAAAGACAGCAAAAAAGAATGAGCTGGATGGCCTGTTATGGCCATGAGCTCGCAACAAGGGCCCATCTCGTGTGTCGCAGTACAACAGCTGAGGAGAAGGGTGTATGTCTGAAGAGAAGGAACCAATCCCAGTCCTAGCATGTTTACCAAAAAATCATAGGCATCGGTGAAACTGCGTACCTTGAGAAATGCACTTATCAATGAGTTGCACGTAGGCACATTAGGTTGCAGACCAGCATCAAGCATTGCTTGATACCATGCCCGAGCCTTTTCAACATTTCCAGCTTTACCCCACAAATCCACCAAAAGCCCATATACAGGTTCATCAGGCACCCAATCCCTTGTCATTTCCTTAAAAACAGCTTCTGCTTCCTCAAGATAACCATCATGACCTAGGGCCTCCATCACAATGCTATATGTAATCATATCAGGACGAAAACCAGCAACCTGCATTTCTTTATAAAGCTTCACCACCTTGGGATAGTTTTTGCGTTTGGCGTGAAGATGAATCATTATGTTGTAAGTAACAAGGCTAGGTTCACAACCTCGTCCATTCATCTCATGAAACATGTTAAATGCATCAGAAAGATGGTCACTTTTTGCAAAACAATTTACCATTGTAGTGCATGTATAAGTGTCCAGTGAGATGCCTTCTTCTTGCATCTTCTGATATAAATCTAGCGCAACTTCCAAGTGGCCAGCTTTTGCATATATGTCAATGAGTGTACAATAGGTTACTTGATCTGGCTGGTGACCATATTTCTGCATCTCGAGGAACACTTTGACAGCTTCATCCAAATAATTAGCACGACCATAAACATGTATGAGACGGTTGTAAGTTACCTTAGTCGGTTGACAACCATCCGCAACCATCTCTTCTATAACTCTTCTCATTGCAGCAAATTGCCTAGCATGTCCAAGGATACCAATCATGGTAGTGTAAGTGTGTCCATCATGCCTAAACCCAGGTTGTGATCTTAACCATTTGAAAAATTCAAGAGCCATAAAGTGATCATTGAGTGATTTCAACACTTGATTGGCTTGGTATGGATTGATCTTGTGTTGCAGATTGTTCAAAGCCTCTTTAGTTGTTGATCCCCATTTCAACTGCTGCAAAGTCTGGCGATATAGATCAATCACATATCCTGATTTTGCCTTACGATTAGCAGATGGATAACTTCCAACGTATGCCTTTGCATATCTGACTGGATTCTGGAACCTATTGGTGGATCCAGCAGTTTCAATAGATGAACCTGTCATTTTCTTTTCGGAGGTCCCTCCTGGCTTTAATTCAGAGGCGAAGTCATTAGAATGAAATTTCACCTTTTGCCGACTAGACTGTCTTTGACATTTTGCATCAGATGAAACACCATTAGTACCAACAGATGATCCAATCAGACCAATACCATTTTGCTTAACACTTGCATTAGCAGATGATGCAGGTTTTTCTACAGTGTTAATGGAACAACTGGAATAGAAGTTGAGGGCATCTATCCTCTTGGAACAATCAGATGCATCAGGTAACTTGTAGTTAGAAGGCACAGTCTCAAATGACGATTTAGTCTTAGCAACATTGTATTCATGTAGTTTGCCATTAGAAACTATAGCTTTGTGTGATGTGTTAATACCAGCAACACTATTATCATGTAACTTGCCATTTGAGGTTATACTCTCGTGTGATGTCTTAACATCAAGAACACTGTTTTGTGGATTTGATTTTGTTCCTCGGGTCTTGTCAGATAAAATGGCAACAGTTCTAATACCTGTCTTCACAAAGTGTCCAGTTGTAATCTGAGATGAGCCGACCACATCAATCGTTGCAGAAACATTCAAATTGTCTGGGCCCGCCTTTGGAGGACTTGAGTCTGATCTCAGGGAGGACGAAGAGGAGATAACATGTTTAGCTGAGATTATATAGCTGGAATTCTGCTGGCTAATAGGGCCTACTGCATTTTGGGAGTAGGGCGGACCAGATTTTGTTGGAGCAACACCTACTGCAGTGGCTTTGATGGCTCTATCTTGTTCTATTTTGGGAACACAAGCTTCATCATCCGAGCAAGTGCCTTTAGCACTCTCTGCACAACCACTTCTCGAACCATTAAGATATAATTGTCGAGCATAATGAGGCAGAGTGCCCAATTGCTTTGCCCTCAACATGATCTGCAATCAGCCATGACAAATTATAGAAAAAGGGGCCTTGGACAAAACACAAAGATTCCTTCTCAATTAATAAGCAATCAACTCTATATTTATTTCCAACCATAGAAAAATTACATTCAGTGGATTGTGGGGAAAAAACTCAAAGATTAATAACAGAATAAAAGAGCTATTTGTACTCCATATTCCTGGATGGGGTTCGCTTGTCCTACATGAACACACAATTATCAAAATACCTCAAAATGTGCAAATTCAATATTTGAGCTGTCAAGCAGAGTTCATCAACATTAGCATGTGATTTAGTCACAATTAGTGATAAAAATTAACACTAAATATACCCACAAATAGGAAGAGCTTTCTGGAAATTTTGGCATAAACAGCACTCCTTATAAATGTGACTAGGGACATCATCAAAGTAAAATCAGTAATTGCAGAGTAGTCCAGGCATATTTAGGATCACAGCCAATGATTCAATACTTTAAAATTTTATTAAGGAACCACATTTGGCTCAATATCATGATAAAGTAATCAGACGTCTAGGGTTTTGTTGAAACATGAATTAACAGATTCTAGCGTGGTTAAAAATAGAATGGAAAGCTTTAGTTACTAAAAAAATGTAATCTTAGCATACTTACTGCCCCTGTTATTTTCACTTTGGAGTTGGCAGTTTATTTGATGTGGCCATTGCCTTCATGCTTGAAATTCTTTAAGCTCACCTAAAAGGAACAAATATTTGAATTGTCAAAGCTGTCTTTTTTTAATCTTGTCTTGCTTTGTAGCTACCTTATGATCTGTTAGCTGAATATTAGTGAAGAACAGAATCTATTTTAGAGGAGTTAAAATCATAATGGAATAGCTGATAACAAAACAGGTAGAATCTCCAGTAGAATGCAAAGTCATAAATTGCAACTGTTAACATCATCTAAACCAATTGAACATCAGCGGATACTCAAAGCACTGTGTCTAAGTACGCATCTATATGAGAAAAGAAAAAAAAATGCTTATTGTTCATAGACAATGACTCAATGCACACAAAGTACAACTAAGGAAACAAAAACATCAATAACAAAAGTAAGAAGAATAGATTAGCTTCCTTTGAGTTGGTTCTACCTAGTTCTCTGTTTGTGTAATAGAGAGTGAACACTCAAAATTCACTCCTTAAATATTCATCTTTCCCATTTAGCCATCAAAAGAAAAAGATTAAAAAAAATCTATCGTTTTTTTATATTCATCAAGTTCTAATTAGTTTCCTAATATTCATGAAAAAGAACCTACAGTTGACTTATCCCTTGCTCATAATCAATCCGTTCAATTTCTTCATCACGGAAAGAAGCCCTAGAAGCATACAACATGAGAGTAGAACGACTAACAAAATAAAAGCCAAGCTATAATCTAAAAATCATATGAGCCTAGACAGCCATCTGGAAGACCAACCTCTCCTACACCAAGGGCACTTTCAACAACCAAAATCCAACCAAGATTTCCCCATTAGAACGACAACTTGTCAACTCTCCACTTCCACCAAAATTCCTTTAAAAAAAACTCGCCAGGAATTCATTTTCCTTAGGGATACACAGCAGATTCCGGAGAGAATTGGCATCTCGAAAAGGGATACAAAGAAACAAAAGCGAAAAAAAAAAAAATCTCATACTTGTAGAAACTATTTCGACAGAAGAACAAACTCTCCATTACCTTACCGCAGCTTCAAATTCCGAGAGAAAGGAACAGCGGCGGCGCCATCCCTAACTCTCCAAGCACCGAAGGCTTCTCCTCCAAATACGCCGGAACGGAGCCAGGGGAAAGGGATCGAGAAAGGCTGCGCAAAACCCAACTTTGTCCAAAAGATTTCAACACATGCGGCGCCTTATGGACTACCTACGACTGCCATTCTTCCCGTCTTGTCGCCTTTCCATTCTCTCCGCCCAGCGCATCTGCTTCCTTCGATCCCTCCTCTCTGCTACAACCCGAATTAAGTCACGGCTGATGCGGCCGTCGAACCAGCTCTGCAGATCGTTACCTAGGTCGTGCTTTAATCGGATTGAAAACGTTGCTGTTATTTTCCTGCCTAGCATCGCTCTTCAACGGCTTCATCGCACGGCGCCCACTCACCTCCTTTGACTAATTGGCCTAGAAGGTTGGGCCCCACGAATCAACTGTGAGATGTGCAGCCAATGGTAGATATGTTTTGTGTGGGTCTAATAATGAGGCCCAACCTGCCTTGCGCCCCAAGTCTGGGAAATTTCATGGACAGATCATTACCGGGAGCAGAAAATTATTTCAAAAGTGCCATTGACATTAAAGCTTCCGAATGGGGTTCCACAGTATCAACGAATAAGAGGCAGGTAAAACATGCCGTAACAGACGAATTATAGAAAACATTTAAGTGATATATTACGATGCCAGCTTGGACGCCGTATCGTCAGCCAATCAGCATCATTGACAAGGATATTCCCGCTGGTGACCGCGGGGTTGGTGGTTGCGAGCTCGTATGGGCTTCCCGTGAGCCACGGGAAATGATTTGCTGTGTGTGGTAGCGAAGAATGGGGACTAGATTTGATACGGTTTAAGCGTGAGATGGCGACACGTCACTTGCCATTTATGTGGGCGATAAGGAGCCTTGTGTTTTGAATAGAAAGATTTTTTTAAAAAAATAATTTATGTATTCAATTCTCGCGCTCTCTAATTTTGAAGGTGCCTGGAAACAAATTAGAACACGTAGATAATTTTGAAGGTGCCTGAAAACCAACCACAATATAATACATAGCAGGAGAGAATAATCACAATTAGTGCATACCTCTTTACATGTAATTATGTATATATTGAGAGATTCTCTAATTGATGAATGATTAGATTGGACATCATCTATTAGGAGACTAGCATAATTAGACTCCTTGATTTATTTAAACAACCTATCCTTATTGGTTGAAAACATTGGGGATTTGAAAGTTAACATGATCCGGCTCGAACCGGATAGAATGGACAGTTAGGAGCACGACTGAGTTGTTAAGCTGGGAGACGACCAAGCTATCACAACATAGAATGAGATGGAGGCTGAGCAAGCTAGAGCTAAGCTAGAGACAATGTCTGAGCGGCCAAGGGTCGCACAGGTCCGCTCTTTCGTCCGTCTGTCTGGCGCATCTTGAAAGCACTCGCACAGAACAGAGTGTTAGCCACCAAAC
>JBBPFP011298984.1:0-10108 GCA_037974795.1 Kaempferia galanga
TTTTGGTCAAATATCACTTGATGCAGCCGTAACATTTAGCAGAGTTTCCAGTGCGTGCAATTGCAATGCGGTAGACAAAAAATCCAAGTTGGTAGCCTTTAAGAACTCAATAAGAGAAGTGATCCAGATGAAACAGAATGCATCAACAATGCAGACAATAAATTCTAAGAATTTGAGACTGACAGAAAGGAGATGTTTCAGCCAATGTATTTTCTTATTTGCTGATACTATATTAGGCAACTATGATACTGATCTTTATAGCTCGGTTTTTCAAGATAGACGAAAAGAGAAATGGAAAGAATATATAGCATATATCAATTTTGATACTGTAAAAGACATCAAATCACGATTCACAACTAGTCATCTTTCTACATATTTAATGCCTTCCTATCATACATAACACCAAAATACCTGAAATGTATGGAAAAACCTGCAAAGTGGCCTCTGGGACTGATATGAGTGAGAATAGTAACAAAGGTCTCCCTTGTTGCATGCTCCAATCGCGAAGAATTTACAAATAGCAGGCTCATTGGCCTGAGAAACAGTTGAGGTATTGGGCAGAAAAGCAGATGTGTCGTCCACATATTGCATTCGCATCTGTTCGAACGTTGTTGGATATGAGTGATAATGAGAGTGGCTTTCCGGTTACAAAGAAAACTAAGGGAAGAGGAGTTTTTTGATACATACTTCTTTGACAAGACTTTTCAGTTTCTCAGATACAGATGTGGCACCAAAATCATCAGGAGCAACATATGGTAAAGCGATACATTTTTGTCTAGTTGCAGTATCAAGGTTCTCGTCTTCCAGTGTTAGGGCATCCAAATCTGTTGGGGGCTCGCATTGCAAAATGCATGTGTGCTTGAATGTATATGGCTCAAAGTAACAGGGAATTTTGATTTTTGCAAGAAAGGCTGGCCTAAATCGATGCAGTATCTCGACAGTTTCTTCATCTGCAGAAAATGAATTCAGTTAAGGAAAAAAAAATAGCAAAGAGAGCATCGATAGACTCTAGATATTTGCTCACAAATTTCAGAGAGCGTGTGCAGTGACGTCTGAATAAGGTTGTGAAACGAGCACCATTCCTCTTCTAGTTTAGAAAACAAAACTTCCGAATACGATGATTCATCAACATTAACAACGTGCTTTAGTCTTTCCAGATGGTGCTTGTCCTTAAAGAATCAGGGCAAACACAAAAGAGAAGTTTAAAATCACTGGCCTAATATTTATACTACAAGAATGCAGGGATATGCCATAAAGGATTTGTCGCCTATTTACCATTCAAGAAGAAACCGAACAATAGCCTTTTGTTGTTTATTCAGTTAGGTTAACTCTAATAAATGAGAGTTAGAACTCTAGTTAACAAAATTCCTAAAGATGTATCCTTCGATAAGTTCAATGGAGAGTTAAGATTAACGCAACTAAATCTCAACATCATCTAGTGTGTGTCTCAACAATTTGAGGCCAGCTACATATATGGAATTCTTTCATTAAGCTTTATGCAAAACTTTATCAATAGTAATATTCAAATCAATTCAATCTTTTGATCAACATTTTTTTTTCACTCTTACCTTTAACTCCTTCCACATCAATAAATTAATCTCATCGTCTTTGAATAAGTTCATATCATCTCACCCATTTTACCTTATTTTAAGACAAATAGAGACGGAGATATCAAGAATAGAATTATCAAGGTTAAGACAATAATGGTGATCAAGATCGTACATGATCATGGATACTAGTGTTAAAATCATGGAGAATAAAATAAAAAAATTTCTAAAATTTTGAGTTTACACTAGGAGTCAATCATAAATTTATGTTTTTATATTAGAAATGAATGAGCTGTGCGAGAAATAGTTCTGTGATGTTTGTTATTGGCAAACATATTCCGATAGGTGAATGTTTAAATAATTCAATGCTTAAATTGTGACTAAAATCTTGATAAACTAAAACTTTTATCATAAATTAAACTAAAATAAAATAAAGAAATGTAAGCTTAAATATGAGAATACTTAAGTTGGATGGACAAGAAAATACTGCAAGAGTTTTTGATATATTAATTTATTATACACAAGGAGATGTTGGTGAAGATATTGTCAATGTCATAGATAGGGAATGATTGAAATGGAGAAAGTTCTATAGTCCTGTAAAAATGTCATGCATGTCTTCAGCTAAACAAGAAAACTTTATAAGATTGTGAGGATCGATATATTTTTAAAATGGTTTTTAAATAAGTACCTTAAAAACCCGCTCCCAAAATTGAAAGGCACACAAATTTGCCATCAATGAAGCTTCCTTCTTTGCAATGGGCTTGCAGCTGCTACTATCAAAGTAATTTTCTACATACTTTGGAAAAGAAGATAGGAAAATTGTCAGTAAAAAGAAAATCACAGATATCAAATAAACAACTAGTTCCCATACCAAATTTTGATTGCCGAAAGGATGATAAATTGGAGGTGGTT
This sequence comes from Kaempferia galanga, assembly GCA_037974795.1. Lineage (NCBI taxonomy): Eukaryota > Viridiplantae > Streptophyta > Magnoliopsida > Zingiberales > Zingiberaceae > Kaempferia > Kaempferia galanga. The sequence continues at coordinate 2,460 of JBBPFP011298984.1, forward strand.
GGACGTCCATTAGGATACTGATAATGATTCCCTCACGAAGTATCCCGACCTGACAAAACTTCAATGCCAGCATTGAAGCATCAAAAGAAAGCGGCAAACAATCAAGTAAACGCCCATAGAATGTTGGCTCGTAGCGGCCTCTGCTAGAAAGAGGCTTTTCCAATGCGTTCATTTTGACTAGCAAACTAAGAGCATCCTCCACGATATCTTTCTCCGGAGGATCCAAAGCTTTCTGCAATAAGACTGCCGTATGGCAAAGGTCAAGTGTTAGGCTTCTAAAGCCCTCAGCAAAGCGTGTCAAATGTGGACACAAATGATACTTATCAACGTTAATGGGAAAGGTGGCATAGGAGAGATTACCCATGTCGCTTGTTACACTACGAGATTTCAAATCATCCTTGTTATAAAAAATAAGTATACAATATTCGTTCTCATCATTTTGAGTTTAAATAGACTTATAAAACTAAATTAGCAAGCAAAATTAAATGTAAACTTCACCTTTGGGATCATTGATTGCTTTAGACTCTGAGCAACAAACCATGAGCACCTGCTGCCTCAATGATAATCTCAATATTGCTGGATCTTCGTGATCATTTAAACTATTATAGAATGATCTTGAGACTAACCGATATATTTCACCATCACAAGTTCGGCCAGTTCGCCCCTTACGTTGTTCGGCCTGAAATTTCATTGAGCGTGCATATCATCAAGAAATCTTACAACACTGAAATGCCGATATGAAAATAACTAATCACCTGTGATTTAGACACCCAAACAAGCTTAGAGAAATCTGCTTTTCTGCCAGGATCCCAGAAAATTTGTAAAGATCGGCAGGAATCAATTACATAAGCTAATCCAGGTATCGTGACAGATGATTCAGCAATATTTGTTGCTAGTATCACCTGTTCTTCAAATAAAGGAATAGAGAAGAACGAACCACATTACTTTGGGAAGTGCTTTAAGAAAAGTAATAATGCTTCTTCCAAATAAATTAGCAGAGCTTCCAAAGCATGTTAAAAAATGTACATGCAAGTCTTAAAATCACATGGCTTCGTGTTCATATCATATGACACATTATGATTCGCATGTAAAATGATATGTTTTTATATGTGGAACAAAATTTAAAAGGACCATGACAATTCGGTCAGTTTCAATATGATTCAAAAAGCCTGGTAAATAGTAATCCAACTAATCAAAAGTAATTTATCCCAGTAGTCACTATAGAAGTTTAAAAGACAAAGATAATGAAATCTTAAAATTAACAATGACAAACAAATAAGAAAATTTTAACATGGTGAGACAAAAATAACTGAGAGGAACAAGTCACAATGATATTCCAAATGACAACAACAATGAAATAGGTAGGAAATTTGAAGGCATTTCATGTGCACAAAAATGTATTTTGGCCGGTTCAGTCAATGATATAGGAATAGTTCAAATACAAATAGTATAAAATTTCAATCTCCTATGAAAGATAAAAATAATTAAAATAACACTTTTCTTAGCTAAAACATACAAGGCCAGGTTGGTGTTAATGAATACCTCATTTATGATCCTCTGACGTTCGTATTACCTTGTAGTTAACTCAAAGAATTAACTGACCATCAAATGAGATAGCAAAAAAAATTTTAGAAACAACAATGTAACTACTATAGATCACCTTACGGTGAGATTGACAGGCTTTCATTGCTAACAGTGCTTGCTTAGTGTCAATGCTTCGGTGAAGAATGTGTATTTTGAAGAGTAAACTAAGATGCCGTAAACGAACCCATTGCTGCTCCAGAGAATAATATGTTGGGAGGAATACCAATATACTTTTTTCAATGTCTGGTTCACTTTTATGAATATGCACCACTAACTTCTGAATAATTTCATGTAATTCAGGTTTAATATCAGCATCACCAGGGAACCATTCTGAACAGCATGTCGATGACACCGAATCAAAATCCATGCCCAGATGCTCGGCAACCTGATCAGGATATCAAATTCAGTTATTATCTATATATGGAAAGTTGACAGATTTCTGTTAGTAGAATCATGCAGCGGTAACAACATTAGCTTAATATATGTTCCAAATTGCAGACACAGGGAAAAAAAGAAAGCATTATTTTATCATAACAAATACATAAAACGAGAAAAATGAAATTTTCATTTCACCACCGGTATTACCTCTTATTTCAAAATGCACTCGACTTTCAAAATTATAAAATATCCCAGAGTTCAACAAGAAAAATGAAGTATATATTTTGGGGAAATTTTCATTTCACCTTCCATAGGTTACTTCTTTTTCCAAACTGCCCTCAGATTTAATCCACAATTTTCCAAAGTTTTCAACCCTGAAACCATTCACCCTCAATATCATCTTCTCATCCATCATGGAATCCTCCTCAACCATAATCATGATATTGGAACTAATATCAATCTTAATGGTTCCAATTAGAGGTGCAAACGAATTGAACCCGTTTGCAATTCGTATTCAAAATTATCAAATTCGAGCCTAACTCTAACATATTTGATAATTTGTTTGAGCCGAATTCGAACCCATAATATTTTGTTCGATTATTCACGAACTGAACTCGAATCTATTATTGTTACACAATTTTAATTTAAATATGCTCAAATTAAGGTTCGAATAATTCGAATCGAATTTGAATTTAAGTCATTTCAAACTATAGTTCGATTCTGCTAAAATCAAGTCAAGCCGAACTCTAAGTTCAAATTTTATTTCGAACCGAGGAAGAGGCAAAATTATTTGTATTTTTGAGCTTCGAATCGAATTTGAATATCACATATATTTTTCGAGCACGAACTCAAATATCAATATTTTCATATTATTCGGCTCGATTCAGCTCTTTTGCACCCCTAATTCCAATTATCTCCTTTGGCTATGCGAATTTGAAGTTCTTGTTGGCTCTCGTGGGAAGGACAACGACTCAAATCTCCAACAACAGATGAGAAGGATGTGATATTTTTAGTGTGTTTACTATTTGTTGTGCTTCTAGTTTCGGGAGGATGTCAAGTCAGTTGTGCAAGACATTTGCTAACAGCTGATTTTATCCAATAGAAACTGCTGTGTTTACATCAATGTTAGGCATGTCCAAAAGATATCTACTGATAGATTGATTGGACCCTAGACAAGGACTAACGATTTAAATTTTATGTGGGCTGGAAATACCATATCGGCAAATCCCATTCTTCAAAGCTTCCAGCCACCATAGGCCACAAGGATTAATCTTTTAGAAGAACAAACATATTGTATGACATTTAGCTCTTTTACTTGGGTGGTAAAATCAAGAGGAAAGGAAAAAGACGAGCCTAAGTCATGCAATCAAAAGTAAATTGATAACTAATAGGTAAGCCGCAAGCCACACATCATAAATGGTTACTATTCCAAGGGAAGTGAAATATCAGAGTTTGAGCCCCTTGCTTGAATATGTGAATTTGGCATCCTTAAGCAATATCAGCCTATCAAACGATGTAGATGTTGTTACTTCTTCCCAATAAGGTATCAATAGAGGTGTAAATGAGTCAAGCCACTCGCGAGCTATTCGAGTCTCGGTTCGAGAAAAAGTTCGTTCGAGTTCATTCGGTTACGTTAACGAGCCGAGCTCGAGCTTAACAGTATTTGGTTCGTAAGCTCGCGAACACGTTTGTTAAAAGGCTCGCGAACATATTCGTTAAGAGGCTCGCAAACATGTTCGTTAAGAGGTTCGCGAACATGTTCATTAAGAGACTCTTACCTATGATTGCATGCAGTAACTGCCACAAGTTGTGACAGTTATGATAGCTAGTAACTACAACAATTGTATCAGCTACTAGCTGCTATAATTTGCCACAAATTGTGGCAGCTAGTAACTGTGGTAGCTAGTAATCTATGGCAGTTGTGACAACTATTAGCTGCAATTGTGGCAGTTAAAACTCCCACAATTGTAGCAGCTACTAGCTGCCTCAAGTATTAGCTACCACAATTGTAGCAGCTACTAGTTGCCACAGTTGTAGCAATTACTAGCTGCCATAATGGCAGTTGTGGCTCCTAGTAACTGCCACAACTTGTGGCAGTTGTGGAAGCTAGTAGCTGCTTGTCGCAGTTGTGGCAGCTAGTAATGGTTACAATTTACTTAACATAGTTGCTACAACAATTGATGTTATGTATTCGTATTTTCAAATTCTGCAATCGAAGTATTCATTATTTTCAAATTTTGCAATTAATGTTATGTATTCATTATTTTCAAATTCTACAATAGATGTTCAATTGATTTTCACGAGCTCGATTTCGAGCTCGATTATGTGCCTAATGAGCTCGAACCCGAGCTTGATTATGTGACTAATGAGCTCGAGCTCAAGCTTGTTTAATGTTAACGAGCCAAGCTCGAATTAAGCTCATTTAACTTTTAAACGAGCTATTTTCGAACCGAGCTTGAGCTATTTGTGAACCCTTGAATTTTATTACGAGTCGAATTCGAGCTTAAGAATTGAAGCTCGAATCAAACTCGAGCCGAGCTCGAGCTTAGAGAAAAGCTAATCGAGCCGAACTCGAGCCTCATACTGCTCAGCTCGGTTCAGCTCGATTACACCCCTAGGTATCAACAATTCAAAATTTTGCCAAGCAGTCAACCAAATCTAATAAAACAATGAAGACATAAGTTTTAAACTCACCATCAACACTCAACATCATATCAATGAGAACGAGCAGATTTAACTAACCTGATCAAGATACAGAACCTTCCTGTGGAAGATGCTACTTTGTTGTGGTGCATTTGGTATTGCAATAACTTCCACTCTTTCACCCCTCCCAAGATCTTTAAAATAATCCTTATATCTTGTAATATCAGCTGTGGCAGACATGAGAACAACCCTAGGCAAAATTGGAGCAGCGTGAGTCTCTAGCATGAAAACAAATTCACATAACTAAAATAGGTCGTGTATTTTTCAGATAACATATCAGATGTCCCATGACCGTGTGACCATCTGCTTATGAAGAAACAATAGTATATAACTAGATATGGTTGTCTTGAGGCATTAAATTAGCACGATGCAACTGACACAGACCAAAGGAAGATCTGATCATGTTTCGACACACTTTATAAATATAGACTTTGTGCCAAGCATCAAAAACCATGCAGTGAAACAAAGACCGCAATGAAGAATAAGAGTCCTTGACCAAAATAGGAAATTTGAGAAATGGGAAAACAGAGCATGGTACCAACCTCATGTCCTTGTTTTTCATCATAAGCAGTTTAACACAGGCAAGAAGAAGATCAGATTCTACTGATCGTTCGTGCACTTCGTCAAGAATTATAACCTTATACTTGAGTGCAATTAATCCCTTATCACGCATTTGTTCCAGTACAACGCCAGCAGTTTTGAAGACAATTTTAGATCTGTAACAGGATAGAAGGAAAAAAGTAAGCATCCTAAAGTTCAGAATCAACTTGAGAAGGAACCGTCTTCGTACTATCCAATATCATAGACTCTACAAGATGGAGAACTTTAGGTGGAGCAGACACACCAGGAGAGTAAAGATCAAAAGGAGGCAGTAACAGATTATACTAGCTAAATGTAATATGGAATTACTATCATTGTCTTTCCCATCAACAATATACAATCTAACACCAAAAGAACAAAAGAAAAGAAATAGTAAAACAACTGAAGAAAATCTCATTTTCCATGGCACTTTTTAAGGAGCAAATACCGATTTGAGCCAAGGTCAGAGACATTTGAGTGCCCTATGTGATATCCAACCTCCTGTCCAATTTCACAATTACGTGCTTTAGCTACCATTCCTGCTATTACAACAACCGCAAATCTTCTAGGTTGTGTGCACAATATCGGTTCAACATTTTCTTCGAGCAAGAATTGTGGAACTTGGGAGCTTTTACCTGTAACATAGTGGAACAACAATTTTTAAAAAAATGATAATAAAGAACCAAAGTACAACTTTACAAGATCGATAAAACAATAGTTGTACAAATTAAATAAACAAAAAATGAATTCACCGTATTAAACTTTATTTTGCGATACACAACACCAGCATTGCGTTCTCTATGAACAAGTTCTTGAAAGTTAACTATTATTAAGCAATCAGTGATGATTATGAACTATCAGTGCACATGGATTTTTATGTCATCCAAAATCAAGACGGAGAAAAGAAAAGGAACCATCTTTAGCATGAACAACGCCACATCAGCAAAATGCAACTTGCAAAAAAGCACCAAAGAGGACTTCAAGTGAAACCTAAGTCAAGGTACGATCAGCAAAGCATCTAGGTCATACCGCAACCGGTATCGCCGACGATGAGGGTCACTCGATTTTCCTGGACCTTAGCGACGATCTTCTCGCGGAGAGCCATGACGGGGAGTGGCGGACGGCCGCCACCGGCGGGATTGGAGGAGGAGGCTCCCCCAGGTGTCTTCCCCATCTAGCTTCGAGGCGAAGAATGCGGAGGAGACGGCGCTGTCGCCTCCACTTTCCTCTCGCCCTGTTTTTTATAAGTCACGGACCGAGGGACCAGTACGGTGTTGGGAAATTTATCGAGTACACCTGTGGATTTCCTAATATTACCGAGAAATCCCTATTTTCAATTTTTTTACCAAAATAATCTTTTATGTCTTAAAATATGAGAATTTCATAATCAACCTTTAAAGAAAATAATCCCAAAAAAAAATTGAATGTGAATATTATCATATATTAATTTTTATTATTCAAAATAAATTTATTTGGGTGAAAATTAAAACTCATTTGTTTTATATAATTATCCCATATATTAAGTATTACTATCTTCTCTTAGTTAATTTCTAAACGGGTTAAACACATAATATAAGTTGTGATTTTGTAACCGCTACAATATGAATGTTAGGTATTGTATCAGCTACATAATCATAACTACCACAACATGACTGCAAGATGAGTAGGTTAAATCTGTGTTGTAGCAATTATGATTTCGTAACTGCTGCAATATAAATTCTATCAATATTTAATAAATTAAATATATATTATAGCAGTTATGAAATTGTAATTGTCACAACAAGTATAATAATTATAAAATCGTAGTTATTGTAACACACTTGACTAACTTAAGATTTAGTTAGGAAATAATAGTACCAAATAGTATTAGATGTAATTGAATAATTATACACGGCGGAATAACAGTGCTTGTTTCATTATTTGAAAAATAGGAAAGCGCTTTTAACTTTTGCCCATTTTTTTTTAAAATTGAATTACTTATGAGCTCCTGAGTGTGTACAATAAAATAATAATTTTTATAAAATAAATACAGGTGAAAATATAATTACATAACTAAATGCTTACTTTATTTATATTTATGTAAAATTGGGCAAATAATAATGGAAAACAATATTCTTAATCACTATACTTAGTTGATTGCTTCAAAATTTCCTTAGATTATCTTTTACTTACCAAATATATATTTGTAATTTATATAGATATAGTTAGGTTAAGCCCTAGTATTTAATAGTTTAAAAATACAACTAAAGTTGGGTGTATATACGTAGAATGTTCCTTATAAAAGTATATAAAAATAAATAAGGTTAAATACCGGTAACTTTTGATTCATGAATATATTCATAAATAAATAAAATGACGTTGTTATTTGAGCTTGTAAAAAACTTACTAAATAAGATTTTTAATAA
>JBBPFP011299198.1:0-10106 GCA_037974795.1 Kaempferia galanga
GACACAACTGTACACCCTTACCGCTGCACCATAGCCCCGGGGGCTGGACCGCGCCCAAAAGAAGCTGTATAAGAAAGTTGTTAATATAACACTTCAAATATTAATTTGTTATCACATTATTCTTTTAGGTCAGAGATAGAGGAGTGCTTGACCAGTAACTCCATTGGATATGGTCTTCGTTTGGTCCGTAGAAGTACCAAGCTTTATCTTGGCAAGTTTTGCCTGGAAGAATACAATCAACACCAAGACCGGCATCATTCCACCTTTCAAAATTAGACATGTATCATGTAAACTGGATGTTGGGCTCTATGCAGAGTGAGTGCCATTACCTCCCAAGAACAACTCATGAAAGGATAGAGGAAGATCAGGAAGTGTTTCTTTTAGCGTAATTACATTAACATACTCTTTTTTTCTAATATCATGTTTATAAAGTCATATGTGATATCAATTTCTTTTAAGCCTGTGTCGAGCTAAAGTGAAGCAGAAGCAAAAAAGAATAGTATAAAACAATGGCCAGTAACCTATCTGACAGATATATCAACCCTCAGAAAGATTCTTTTTATTCAAGAGGTTAAACTTTTGGCCCTCTTAAAATAATACAATCAAAGTAGACTTTGACTTGTGCTTTCTATAATGGTTTATCAGGGTATACAAGATTGTTTCTTTTTCCATAAAGAAAAACAGGTATACAGGCATGAAATCCTCTGTGGAGTAGTGAGGCAACGTGTATCACTTAAACTAGAGCAAGGAGATTTTTTTTTTATGATTGTCAGTGGAACGAGAAATTTCAAGTGATAAAATTTACGTCACTTGGTAGGTCATGCTCTATTGCAAGTTGCCAACTAAATTTGTAGTTTGGAGTTTTTGTCACTGTCAATGAATCAGATGGCATCTAGTGATGGAATCTTTCTTTTCAATTTTTACTGTTGAAATCAGATTGCATTGTTTGAACTAGAGCAACTTTCTTATCAGTTGCCTGATCCAGTCAAAATTTGCCATTTGTTTCTTGAATTTATAAACTTCACCGGCAGCAACAAGCTCGTTTCCTCCAACTTGAAGGAAGGCAGAAGCATTGGTTTGATCACTGACCAGATTTCCAACCTAAATTATTCTAACAATCTTTGCAATTCACCATCTGCCTCTTGTCCAATAGCTTTAATGTTCCAATTTTTTAACAGAAACGAGAGGTTGGTGATGAAGAAATCCACTAAGTTGTTGCATGGCTTTCTCGTTCACCAATGAATTTTTCTTTCAATTAAGATATTGATTTGTATACTGCCAAAACTATTTCCTTGATATACCTCTCTTCCCAGCTCCCCCTATTAACTCATTCCAACCTTCACGGAACAAGTATATCCTATTCCATTCCTCCGACCCCTTGTTTCCTCTCCAATGTCTTGAGGCGAATTCTTCATCCCAATTAACTTCCTAAAACCTGTTCTTGAGTTCCTCTTCCTGTGTGTTTGTTGGGCTCCAAGGATCTTCAATCAGAAGAGCAATATAAGTTTAGTAATTTCTCCTCTGTTTTTTCTTCTCGTTGTAGCTTTTGATTCATCAAGAAAAGAGGCTTCTCCTTTAGTTAACGATTGTGTTCATCATCATAATGTCCTTCAGTGAAACAACAATCTTATAGACCTTATGACGTTCGATATCTGCTTCCTCCAATCCTACTCAGTTGCATTCCTCTACTGGTTCTACTCCATCCAATGATATACACCTCAACATCTTAATTCTCGTACCGGTTCCTTCAAAGGAGAACCAAATTTATCCAATTTATATTCAGCTTGCATATATAGGATTTCACAAATCCTCCAAAACACTATGTTTACTGAAGGAGATCCGCAGCTTGTCGGAGAAGAAAAGAAACGGAAGCGAATGCTGTCGAACCGCGAGTCCGCAAAGAGGTCAAGGATGAAGAAGCAGCAGCAAATGGATGATCTGACAAACCAAGTATCAGAGCTCAAGAGCCAAAACGAGCAGCTCCTCTTGCAGGTCCATCTGCTGACGCAGCAAACCATGTTTATGGAATCCAACAACGTCATCTTGAGGACTGAGTTAAACTCGTTGAAAGAGAGGTTGCTGTTTCTGAATTCGACAATCCGAAGCATGGAGCAGATCAGCGGGATATCGATCGATGTGCTAGCGGCTCCAGGCCCACTCCTCATGCCATGGCAGCTCCCCTATCCCTTTCAGTTGATCATGGCAAACGATGGCATCTTCCAGCTTTAAATGAACTGGTTATGAGGTAGCAAATTAGCAATTGGCTACCATGCGTTAGGTTTGGTTGCTTGAACGTGGTGTGGTGTGCTACTTTTCCGTTCAGTTTAGCTGCAGTCCAATATGTAAATGTATGTGTCGTTATTACTCTTGCCTTAAACTTAAATCATGTATTGCTTGAACATGGTGTGGTTTTTGTGCAACAATCTATCAACTTGTAGTCTTTTGCTATTAACTCGTTCTACAAGTTACGAAGCAATGCTAAGATTTCAACATCTAACAGTCTTTAGAACCTTCAAAAGCAAAGTTATCAAAGTTTTCTTTTTATAGATGGTCAACAAATTGTGAAGATATTAGAACATTCATTGGACTATTTCAATTGCAGAGGTGTCCTCTTTTTATTGTTATTATTATTTTTTGAGAATCATACTGTTGAAATATCAACTCCTTTGTCTTTTGAACATTAAAAATTAAATATTTTGGGCCATTTATTGACCGTAGAAAAGGTCTTCGCCAGCTTCGATATGTTCTTTAGCAAAATTTACCATTATGACCTTCAAAAGGACGATGTCGTCAGGGTTGCCGTGATAAAAATATTGATTCTGTCTGTAGATTTACTCTTCAGCTCTTTGGTGAAAATAAAATAAAATTTTATTTTAAATGTTAAGCAAGGCTTTCAAATACCTAAAATATCTTAAATTTTTAATCGCTTGTCGGTTCAATTTAATTATTAATAAATAAAATTAACTAATGAGACGGGATGGCACGCGTTCCAAAATTCCGGGGAGATAAAAGGATATATTCAATCGTTATAAAATTCGAGGGAGATATTTTCAAGTGAATAAATTTTAGGGGTAAAATCAAATTTTATGAAATTCTTCACTGTGTATGTTGGATTCGGTTTACCGTATCGGATCTAGCGGGAACCCGACCCGTAATCTAGAAGAATAGCACCCAAATCGGTGAGCAGTTCGTGCCCTAGTTCAAGTATTCTCCCAATACAATCAATCGACGCTCTCCCGCTTCCATGGTTTCCACGTGAGAGTCCACTCCTCGATCGCGCGTTGAGTTGGCCCTCCTCGCCCTTGAGGACTCGACCCCTTCCTTGCTTCCACAGCTGACCTGCTGCCCGCTCTCGCTGGTGTCATCGTCGCTTCTTTATCAATGATATCAAACAGCCATATAATTGCAGCATGTCGCATTTTAAGTCTAGAAGTTTTAAATTTGTGATCTTTAACTAGAAGGTGCGAATTTGCCATCGTGCCCCTTCATTTTTGCAATGGCTTTTGTTTTTTTTTTTAATGAATTTCCAGTCCGCATTTTTTTTTTCCTTCTGCTGTTTCAGAGGTCTTGGCTTACAACGTATTTTTTGCTACATCCTTTATTGTAGAAATTGTGATATATGTTAGGAATGTTTATTCTTAGAATGACTCAACTTTCTAGCTATTACTATTCATCATGCACGAACTTAATCATTTGTCTTTTCTGAATATACTAAATTAACAATAGTTTGGATTCATGCTGAAGGACAACATTTTGTCTTTATTTCATTGTTTTAATTGTATTTAATAATATCTTGCACATTAGAAAATTTGGTTGTTGAAACATGCATCAAAAAAAGTATATTCTTCACCTCGCATTAAAGTCTATTAAACCTGCTTGTTAAACCTAAAAAAAAGAATCTTTCAGGATAAGTCTAAAATAAGATCTTAAAAGAACTTGATAATCTGCTATGAGCAGAAGTAATCAGATGATACCCTCGGTATACTATTGGTAGGTCTGGTGTTATTAAGTTTATTTAAAACTTTGCTTAATAATCGTTTGAAGAGAACAAAGTTGTTACAAGCCCAAGGCAAAAAATAAATATATAACTCCTATCTTGATTTTTGGTAATAAAGATAAAAAAGGTACCCATATACTAAAGTGTTCTCTTAGTTTTGTGATTGACAGCAGCATTTGCTATAGAAAATATTTTAATTGGCTATTTCAAGATGAGGAATGCTCCCTTGACCTATATTGCTCATTTGTTTGGACTCGCTTCTCCTCCTTCCGGTACTTGTGTCGACAGGACACAACTCATCTACTGGTATGATATGAACCTGAGCTAAACTCTTCTTCCTCAAGCAGAGCTTGAGCATGCTAGAGGGGAAGATAAAAAGAAGAGAAGAAACAAGAGGATGAAAAATAAGAATTGAAGAAGAGGAGACAGACTTAGATGAGGAAGACGAGGGGCATCAAAAGTCGCTTGTTGTTCTCATAGGAGCCTTGCTGGCTGGCAATGCGACAGTTTCACAATGAAAGGTGATGAGGAGAGGAGTGTGATTGAGCTGCACTGCACAAGACTAATGGGGTTCACTGGGGAATGCCATGCAAAAAGGGGGGAAAACCCTAAAATCCATTCTCAAATGTGAACTGGATTGGTTAATTTTGGTTCACCATCAGTTCGTTTATAAAATGCTCAATTTGAATTTGACTCATGCCCGTTTGAGTCAAAGGCAAACTCAACTTGATAAACATGTGATCCAACCAGATATTGGGTTAAAATTCTCATATTGGGCATAAACCAAGTCAGAATCCTGAAAGCCCCCTAAACAATCTGATGCAGTCATATTATCCCAACTTCTTTTAAATTTCCCTTATCAACATCTCTAATAGATTAATTTTAACGATAGCAGATTAATATTCATTTGTATTGATACTAGTATTTATATTTGTTGTTTTCTGTATTTGTGCCCTTAAATAGATCCTTTTTTGATAAGCCCTCATGTCCCTACACTGAAAAAAAATTATAAATCTTCAATCCTTTGTTCTAGCCTTTGACTTGGGAAAACTAGTGATGATTATTGCTTACAATCTTGATAAAGATCTGCACTACGTGGAGTACTTCAACACAGTTGTCAAAGGCACCACCTGGCTGTGCCTAGGTGTAGAGCGCAAACAGGCGTGCATTTGCACCTGGGTAGTGACCCAGGCGCACTGCTTCAAAGAAGCGTGCTTAAGCGTAAGCCTTTGAGAGGCGACCTTATGCATGATTTTGCTCACCTGATTGAAGCCCAACCCTGCTGGTGGCCATGAAGGCATAGTGTGAGCCCCATGACCACCGCGGAGGCATTGCATGAGCCCCGCAGGCATGAAAATTTTTACCTAAAATGCCTTACTTCTATAAGGCAGTCACCTCACTTTGTGCCTAGCACCTTAAGCACCTATGCGCTTTTGGGCCCCTTGTGCCTTAAATAACTATGCTTCAACATTGTGCTTTGAGCATTTTGTTTTCCTTTCCCTGCAACCTTTTAAGCAAATAATTAATATACTGTTTATGTGTTACTAAAGTTGGTTAAACAATGAATATAGCTACAATTAAATATTAGAAATTGAATGCCTCTTTGGTCATTGTTTTCATGTTAACACTTTTATTATATCATTTTAGCTTTGTTGTGCAAAACTCCATTGGGTGTTACGAGACTGTCATCAGATGAGCAATAGATGATGAGTAGAATATGTCAAATGAAAGATTATAACTGTACTTATTTGTGATGCAGACTTAAACTGATTTGCTGGCTTCTTGAAATGGCCAGATATCCAAGTCCTGAAATAGATGATGAGCTTTTTAATGAAATCTACGGGAAGGCATATACTGGTCCAGCACAATCAAAAGCTGATATTGCGACACAGAAAGAAGAAGCAAACAAGAGGGTCCTTTCTGGTAGTCATTCTGATGAGGAAGATAAGCCTCGTGATCCTAATGCTGTGCCAACTGATTTTACAAGCAGAGAGGCCAAGGTTTGGGAGGCTAAAGCCAAGGCAACATAAAGAAATTGAAAGAAAAGAAAAGAAGAAGAGATGATATGCAAGATTTGTGGAGAGTCAGGCCATTTTACTCAGGTAAGTTGTATGGTTTATGCAAGGTATTGCTACAAGGGAACCAACTTGCACATAAGTTTGTCAAATTCTTATAGGGCATCACTGTCTATCTTATTACACAGAAAATTGCAAAGAACCCTGCTTATCATAGTACCCAATGATAATGTTCTATCTCTTTAGTATACATTAAACACGGTGGCAAAGGGCGATTTGCTCGCCCTCAGCGCCTTCGCCAATCCGTCCGAGGGTCAACACGAAGGAGCTAAATCATGGGGGTTACTAGCCTAAAGAGTAACTAGTGCATAAGGATTTGACCCCCATACCTCGTGGTGGCAACACCTCATGCACTAGCCATTAGTCATCCCGTGAGGACTAGTATCCATTAAACACGTTTATATTATATGCATCTGTTTTTGTGATGACTGGAATATTTCAATGGACACATATGTTGACTGATAATATTTAATTATATATTTTTTGAAGAGATAAGTAAAAAAGCTGGGATGGGAGATGAGTGAATTGTGCTACCATGATATCTCTCTCCTTTATAGCACCTTGTGCAGAACCAAAGCTGGTTATAAATGTGCCTTTATTTTAATTATGATGATCTTTTTCCTCAACCTGAACATGGTCCATTCATCTTTTTTCATAAACATAATTCACTGACACACTCGCTTACTTCTAAAGAGCTGGTATGGTATTTTGAAAATGTGTTCTTCAAAAACAGCACAAATAATTTGATTGTCTGCTCACTTAGTGTCAATGGTCATAGGTTTCATTTTCCCCTTTGATGCTTTCCCTTTGTATCTGGCAAGTGAACTTACTAAAAATCAGTTTTTGAGGAGAGCACTGAATTAGCAATAGTGGAAGGAGAGTGGAGGAGACTTGGTTTTGTGGGTTCCTTTAAGTTTCTTTTCTTTTAACATTATCCTTAAAAAAATTTCTACATTTTTGCCAACATATCTAACTTTATTATAGAAGCACCTCATTTAGTTGAGGAACCATTCAATGTACACGAGCTGTTGTATTTAAGGGATTCAGATATCACTTAATGTTTCATATCCTTTTATGTTGTAAAAGATCTAATCCTCTATATTACCATTTTTCCCTTTAGGGATGCCCATCTACACTTGGAACAAGCCGTAAATCTGCAGATTTTTTTGAAAGAGTTCCCGCTAGGGACAAGAATGTGAGAGTCCTTTTCTCTGAGAAGGTGATAAATCAAATTGAAATGGATGCTGGTTGTAAGATTAAAATGGACGAGAAGTTTTTATTTGTTAGTGGGAAAGACCAATTAATTTTAGCAAAAGGTGTAGAAGCTGTTCATAAAATAATTCAGGATGGCAGGGATAGACAGAAAAACCCAACTAGGTTCAACAGAAATGAGTCCAGATCACCTCATGGAAGTCCCAAGTCTACGCATCTAAGACGTTCTGAATCTCAAAGGTCTCATTCTAGCCCTAGAAGCACATCACACTTCCCAACCAGTAGCTTCAATCAGGAAAGGCCTGCTGAAGAACATGTACGTCAAGATCCACACAAAATGTCTAGGAGTTCTCCAAGAGGTAGGACTTTAAACTGATCTTCTGTCAGTTGCAGAATTATTGGTACTTGAAAACATATTGTTTGGTGTAATAGTTTTCTTTTTGGTCCAATGATTATTTAAGAGATTATCTTATCTGTTTTATCATGAAGTAATTTGGTACTTGTCCTTTGCAGCAAGAGGTAAGTTCAAGCTTTATGTGTTCGATTATGAAGTGATTTTCTGCGTGCTTCTGGGTCAGACTGATTTATTGAGTGAAAATAGGTATACTGAAAGGACACAGCGCCTATTATGATTTGTTTACCCTTTTTGAGATTTGTGTATCTTTCTGGCATTGATCCTTCTTCAATCATATTCTACCCCCTAGATAAAGCATCAATCTACCTTACAAGTATGGATATATAGTCAGGAATTGCCTACAGGTTCTTCATTTCCTGAAGCTTATCCAAATGATGGAGGAAAAGACCGCCAAGCACGTTCAAAGTCTCCTCTTCATGCGGATTTTACACGGGACGCGTATAGATCTTATGATGGGCTCAATCATTTTACTGGTTTGCATGAAGATAACTGGGATCTTGAGAGGCAGAGAACAGATCCCCTTCCCGAGCACAAGTATGAGTTATGTAATTACCCTCAATCTTTGGTAGAGCTTGAGAAGCACTTTAAGGAAGAAGTCACAGAATTGTCAAGGATACAAGCTCAAGAAGAGGATGAAGAGAACTACAAACATCGTGAGGTATCACTTAAGCATATTTATTAACTGTGCATCTATTAAGAAATCTTTTCAGGTTTGCAGTTAGTATATGTACATGAAAGTTCCTTGTTTTTCTGGTGGTTACTGTGTGTGCGTCTCAGTATTTTTCTCTATGAAAATGCAGTGCATAAGGCAGCTGAGAGAGGATTACAAGAAGAAGCTGGCGGCTATGAGGGCTGACCACTTGAAACAGTGGGAAGAATTTCTTCAAAGGCAGCCACAAGCCCGGCAGACCGTGTATAGCCAACTATCTTTGGCTGACTGCGACCAATCTTCCAGGAATCTGCAGTATGTTGGGTCTAGTTTACCCATGGATTCTGCAAGCAGATACCAGTATCCCGCTGACAACTATTCAGCTCCAAGGCCACATGAAGGGTATGGTGAGTTTCAGCGCCAAAGACATGAAGATTTTGGGAACACATACAGCCGCTATTGATCAGTATTGAGCCTGGCGGTGACTTGAATTTTGATTTTTGAACCTTCCCGAGTTGCAAAAGAACTAGGAGATATTTCATCGTGGTTGCTTTCTTCCGTGATGCTTTAATCCACACTACTTAAAAGAATGGTGCAAAAGCAAATTGGATGCTGTTTGTGAATTGTGAGGTGTTGCTACATTACGTAATCTCTGACTACGAAAGGTATCTTTTGATACCAGTGAATAGGAAATGTCTCCTTCATATGTGAGACATCAAGCTGAGGAGAGATGGTCTTTCCTCTTAAGCAACTGGCTCATTATTATAGTTGAGGTTCGTTTTCAAGGATTTGAATGTTTTTGTGATACTCAACCCAATGCTTTGTTGCATATGTTTTGAAGGCTTTGCTTTGCATTGGATGGTTTGTAACATTGAAAAGTGTTTAGGGAGGTATCTTGCATTTTATTCAATGTGATAAATTTATAAATACGTATTATAATCTATTTACGATAATAGTATCCTTCTATATTTTCTTACACAACGAGGACTTTAGAAACCTTTTGATTTTCAAGTTTGATTCAAACCTAAATGACTAAGTAATAGCAGTAATTTTCAATATACAAGGTCTGATTTATATCTTTAAAACATATTGTACGTTAATTTTTTTTTTAAAAAAAATCACCTTATTTCTCATTCTTTCTTATGATATGGCTTCTATTGTCCACATAACATGGCTAGGTGAGACTAAAATCATTCTTATATCATGTTTTCTGTATATATATTTTAGAATTTATTTTGTTTGCTAGTCAATGATTTCCTTAAACTAGGCTTATATTCCTGGTATATTATATCATTCTTTGTAGTCTTGAATTGTTTGTTTCTTGAAGTTTGACTATGAATTAATTTCATTCCAGGTATTTTTTTTTTTTAAGAAAAGGAGCGCATAAAATTCTCTTACACAATCAATAAACAAGAACTCGGACATGTGGGACCCCAATTTTAAGTTAGGGTACATATAAATAAAATAAAATAAGAAATATAGTAGATATTATTATAGATAGTTCATTAAATGATAAAGTTGTAGGAGTAGTTAGAAAAGATGATAGAATGATAGCCCTTAATATAATAGTGATAAAAAACTATGAACACAATTAGTATATATGCTCCCCAAGTAGGATTAGATGAAATTACTAAATCAAGGTTTTATGACGACTTAGACGAAATATTACAAAATATTCCGCCAAATGAAATGATTTTAATAGAAGATGATCTATGAGCATGTTGAAGTGAAAAATGAGGAATATTAAAGGGTACATAG
>JBBPFP011299415.1:0-10105 GCA_037974795.1 Kaempferia galanga
GATAAAAAAAATTAATGAAATAGTTATAGTCAGAATAGTTCAAAAAAAGAATAATTTAAATCAAAATCATTTCAAGGCATGAAATTGCTTTGGTCAAAACAGTTTTAGCTTCGAGTTGTTTTGGTCAAAATTAAATTCAGATGATGTAATTTTAATTTAAAGTACTCTAAAGGAGCACACAGATATTTTAAATAGAAAATTATAAATAAAGTATTGTTCTAATATTTTTTTAAAGTATGCTCTTTTAAGGATTTTTCTAGGATCCGCTACCAAGTCCAAAATTCTTTTTTTTTTTTTTTTTTTTTGAACGTCCTATAAATATCATAGACTAGTGGAAGGGATAGCAATAAGGTGATTGATTATATATATATATTTCTAACATTAGTTTTACTCTTATCCATTTAAATATGCACCATTTAAAACAATTTAAATATGGTATTGAGTTTCTAAAGGGGTCACAGTTATATATAGATACTTAATTTAAATGGATAAAATATATATGCAAGCATAAAGTATTCATAGCTGTTTAAATAAATTTGAAGTTGGTCCAACTTAAGTAGAGATTATTAGATACATAATATCATTTTTTTAGTGTTAAATAGATGAAACAAATAAAAATAACTTATTGTTTTCTTTCACGAGCAACTGATTAAAACAAATGCTTTCCACTGGCCTCAATCGGCAAACAATCAACAACGATTTTCTGTAGATTGAGCGAGATAATGATATAGTTAAATAGATGAAACAAATTAAGTGAGATGTATGGAATGAGTATTT
Source organism: Kaempferia galanga (assembly GCA_037974795.1). Classification (NCBI taxonomy): domain Eukaryota; kingdom Viridiplantae; phylum Streptophyta; class Magnoliopsida; order Zingiberales; family Zingiberaceae; genus Kaempferia; species Kaempferia galanga. Next base: position 778 of record JBBPFP011299415.1, read on the forward strand.
TAGTCCGTTGTACTATCAAAGGGATATAAACAGGTCAAATGAGTTGTAGGATAAGGATCAAATAGGTTGGACAAACTAGATTGACTGGACGAATGAATATAACTTTAACAAGCATAGCTAACTCTGCAAATAAATCTGAGTGAATGAAATATTTATGGTACGAATATTAAATACTGTAGACAAATTTACTACATATATAATGTAATATGAAAATAAATCATATATGCTAACCACAAATATATCAATTTCAACGGAACTTCTTCCACAAGGTAATTTGGAGAGGAAGAAAAGAGCTGGAGTTACTCAACCTTCCAATTGAAAGGAATGAAAGCTTAAATATACATGTAAAGTGACAACGTAAATAAATATAGAAATAGATGACCACTGGAGAAAAGAAAGTGAATGCTTTTTTCATCGGTAGGATAGATCATAGAACATTTATCATAATTTTAATGCCTAATAGGTAATCTAATACCATCCTAATACTCAAAAATCATTGTAGCTTAAAAAAAACTGCAAGCTCAGACAAGCCAACAAAAAGTCACTTGTTGATATAGAAAAAATGCTGATGGGCTTAGAAAAGCAAATACTATTTGCCATAAAATTATCCACACTTTTGGCAGATATTCTGCTATTAAAAAAAATAATTAATTAGATCGACCGATCCAACCTTATAAAAAAATTTCTACCAATTACCAAAATAAATAGAAAAGCGATTGTGGCGGATAACCCAAAAGCTCAACATCCCTTAACTACATGTCTCATTTAAAGGAAAAATTTTTATAAATACACCATAGCTGTGAAATAAACTATGAATGTCTGAATGACAACTAGACAACCTTTCCACTATATCATAGCCCCAGGGCTGATAATTTGCTATCTAGCACTATACAATTGATACTAAGAACATGATATCGGGAAGTTAGTATAACATTTGGAACTAGCAGCGTTGATTATCAAAGTAGCATCATCTAAGTATATATAAGGCAAAAATATTGCTAGCTACTAGCACCAAATAGAAACTCCTCCAAAATTTTTGATGCTTCAGATGCCTCATTTTGCAGAGCTTTGGACATCGAAGTTGTAGCAGAACTGCTGCTGGCTCCTCCACTACTCAAAATTTCACCAGCAATGCTTTTCTTAGGAAGAAAAATACTAGATCCATTTTGTGGTTTGACAAATGGTCTAGCAGTCAAGCAATCAGTATTTTTATGTCCCTCTTTGGATGCCATTGCTGGGTTTTCTTCATTGCACATACTTTGCTCAGGAAGCAAACTGTTTGCCAGCTTATTCGTGACATTTGACAGTCCATTTCCAAGTGTAATAAAGCTGATTCCCTTCGGCATTTTCATAGGTTTCTTTGTAAAACCCGAACTGACTTCCAAATTCTTAGACGAGGCATGGGTAGTGCTTGAAATTATAGATTTTGCAGGAGCATTTACTTTTGCATGGTTCTTGTTCATACAATTTTGTATGCCTAGATTCAAATTTTCTGTTGTTGATGGAGAAACTAACTTTCTAGCATCTGGCAAAGAGGAACCTTCAACATCCACAATCTAAAGAATGAATAATGAGGTTAATTTTGGCCGAAGAAGCTAAAGATGAAAACTTATTGAAAACAATAGCAAGAGGATACCTTATGAGAAAACTTGCATTTATCACCTCTACGACATGTGCCTTTTGACTGGAAGTTGTGGCACGGATATTTGGAGAGTTCATGATCAAATTGGCACTCATCACCTTTCAAACAAGAGTTGCAAGCGAAGTGCTTGCATGGCTGCGAAACAACCAACCAGATGTTATCAAGAATAAAAAGGAAAAATCATGATAAAAGTAAATAGGTACAAATCCACAAGATTACTTTGATGTTAAGATTAACTGGTTGAAGAAAAATATTGCAAAACGAGAAGGATTAACAGAATGCAAGTGAGACAAGTCTAAAAAGCTGTAAACATCTACATGGGGCACTTAATATCAAGTCACAAGCCAATCACTTAAGAGAAATAATAAACTTCACAATATCAGTGTCTGAGTTTTGGGGCCAAGTATTCGCCAACTAGTGATGTCAATTAGCCATGCCCAGGCCAGCACAACTCAGGCGCATACTGGCCTGGTTTCTGTAATGCTGGAATGGGCACAACATAACAACAGACCATCCTCAACATGCTCCAGAGTTTCCGAGTTCGCAACTAGCATGAGCATTTAGCCTGGCCACATTGTGCCCAGGCCAAACTAGGCATGTCAGCTAGATTAATATAAAAAACGATAATATATTACAATTTAAATTTTCTAAAAAACATAAAGAAAGAAATTTCATAATAAAATTTTGGTATTTGCATGATTACATCTTATGTTTAGTTCAACAGTCTCAAATTTGGTACCACATCAATATGTCATAGATAATTATTGGAATTAAAAATATACATATTGAGTCGACACCATCTTTATGCCTTCTAGGGTTGCTTACTTACCTTCCTTTAGAAGCATCAAGATCCATATAGTTCTATACTATACTACTAACCTATACTATACTACTAACCATATCACTTAGACCTATGAGTTGTCGAGTAAATCATCTTATTGATAGCTTGGTCAAATGGCGCCTAGTGTGTACCTATTTCTAACTGATTTCATCTTTATCAAACTTAAATGTTATGCAGCCCTCATCTCGTAGGTGGTCCTCAACTTGTAACTGATCCTTCAAACAAACACATCTCCGAGCTCTCTTAATTCAAGTGGCTCCTCTCGTCCACAAAGAGATTACTTAAATATTAAAACAAGCCTCTACTTAATGAAAATAAGGAAACACATTGACATAAAAAAAAGACAAAGAATGAAGAAAAAAGTCAATAACTGTCCAATTTGACTAAGAAGGCACCTCCATTTTACAACTATTCCACCTTACCACTCGACTTGTGCCTCCGCTTCACAACTACTCCAACTTCCCACTCGACCAAATAAGGAAACACAATGATAAAAGGCAATGATTGAAGAAATAATCCAATAAATATTTGATTCAGCTAAAAAAGTGTCTTCGCTTGACAACTACTCCACCTTCCCATTTGAAGGAGTCAAGTTCTCTTCGGCGATCAAGAATTTAATTCTAATTTTTATAGTTTATTAGAACTTTAAAAAAATAGAAAAGTCAATTAAGTTTGATTAGAAAAATTAAAATTTTATTTAAAAACTTTGTTATTTTATAAGCAATGGGACGTTTTATCAAACTATAAAAAGGAATTAGGATCTCATATAATGGTAAAGTCTTTGACTTAATAAAGTTTCCAAGTTCCTTTTCTCTGTCTTTCTATGTGAGAATCTGTAACTTTCCTTTGGGTAAGGATTGCATCTTTATTTGTCCATTGTGTTGCATCACTACTGCTACTATATACACTAGAACTAGTACATTAGGAGCCATGTGTCACAACCTACCAAATTTCAAGCTCAAGAGAGGTTCTTGATCTATTATTTAGTCCACCCTCTTGATCCATGGTTTTGGTCCATGGTCTTTCTTTTATGTTTTTCCTTTAGAGATTATTATAGACATTTCTAAAATTTTCTAATCATGAAAATATTTAGGTATTTTGTAGGATGAAATATTTAGATGCTTTGTAGAAGCTTTCTATACATGTAACATACATTGTGGGATCAATCCAATCTTAACCATATATTCAGGAGGATACATAAAAATAGCTTCTTTCTCTTCACTTGTAATCATCCTTATGATAGTAATCCCACTTTAGTTACTAATCTTTCAAGCTCTCTCAATCTCTTTTGGCTTCTCGTGTGGGTTTCAAACAAGTTAAGCCTACTTAGCAACTTTGCAAAGATGAGTTGTCTGTGTCGCAGGGGTAAGTGGTGCTAAAACCAAGCCCGTGATAGATATTGGAGCCAAAATTCCCACCATCCAACATTTACGTATTGTTCTTAAGAGCAATGGCGTCCAATGTTAAGAGCTTGTGAAATCAATAATGTGTAATGGAGAAGCAGCACACACAAAGCATATGTGGCAAGGCTAAGGCAATGGAGGTGGATGCTATAGAAGCACGAGTTGCAACCCTGGAACCAGCTATCTCCAAGATGCAGTCCACCATAAAGGAGAATAGTGCTGATAACTTAAGAGGAAGATATCTTCGAGATGAACCGTTAATGGGTTTATTGAGGATCTCACCAACTATAAGTGTGGTGAATTAGGTGTTTCCACCAAGAAAAATCATTCTTGATTATAAGAATGCTTAGCATGTGGAGCTCCAAGCTATCACTTATGAGCACGTCGAACTTAGAGCATTTGCAGAGTAGGAGTTGCAGGATTAACTGCCAGAAGTGGAACCGCACACATAATGAGTAATAGGCACATGTGGGAAGCTCAAGGTGTTCAAATGTCAGCAACATCAACACTATCTTAATACCAATAATAGTCGTCTATAAGGGTGCTTGTGATGCCAAGGAGGCTGATAGTTTCTTGTACAACCTTAAAAGGTGGTTGATCTGATGTAGTGAGATCCCCAGGAGACTACAATGCCAAGGAGATTGACTTATACAACCTATCTTGTATCATTAGATTTATGTAGCAAGAGAGAGTTGATTCCGCAAGAAGATTTACGAGAATATAGTTTCTTATTTTTCACACTTAAGCCTTTTCGTCATTATTAACAATGTCAAAACACATGACACTTACATGGAATACCTAATAAGGAGTGCATCTCTAAGGTATCTTGGGGATCATAGCCATTGCGTACCTCTTCTTTGTCACCAGCAAGAGTTGCTGTCAAAGTTAGACATAGATAGGTTTATGGGTGGGTTGGGAAGGAAAGTTTGTAATACTTATCTCCAACAATGCTAAAGAATTGCTCCATGGCCCATCGCCCATCGTACAATTTGGGATTGAGTTGGTATTCACCCACCTACAAGGCTACAACAACTCCATGTTCTACTTACCATCCCCAAACTTGGTGTGCCAATGTTGGTCATTATATTTTACAATAATACACTATAGAGATTAATTAAAGAATTGATAAGAATTTGCTTGATAAATAAATTTAAAAAAAATTGAAATGAGAAATTTAAAAACAATGTGTACTTTGTAAGAAGAGGCGAGGACAAATTGATGAGACCATGAATGTTGGTGCTAAGATGGGTGACGTTACAATAATTAACGTATATATATTATTATACTATGAATTGTATGTATATTAAAATACATCATATATTATGGTAATTAACAAGAATATAGAAAATTAATAAATCAAAAGAGATTAAAGGGTACATTAGAGAATCAAAGGGCAAAAATGAAAGGGTGTCCCTTATTTTTGTTATCATCAAAAGGGCAACCCAATTCGAAACATATTAAAACAAAACTTCATCCCATTTTTCATACTGAAAATACACTTATTCCGGTATTGCTGTAGAAACTTTGGCTAACACTGGCTACAACATGTGGCAGCTTTGTTCAAAACTGCTACATCATACCAAAACTGCTTGATCAAAAAGAGCTACACATGTAGCAATTTTGATCAAAATTGCTATAGCAGTATTGAAGCGAATTTGACTAAGTTGGAGCGATTTTGACCAATGCTTCACTTGTATAAATTTATCCGAGTAAGAGCAATTTTGCTTCGTGTTGTAGCAATTTTGATCAAAGTTGCTAAACAGTACTGGAACAAGGGCATTTTCAAATGAAAAATGTGATGGTGTACTCATTTGATATTTTTTCAAACTAGGGCACCCTTATGACAATAACAAAAATAAGGGGCACCCTTTTGATTTTTAAAATGAAATTGTTTGAGAGAATTAAGCATACGAGAGCTTAAGAGTGTGACTGTGATGAATAAAAAGGATTATAGTATTTTGGTCATTTTAAGGGTGTTTAACCAAAACACCCTTTAAAATTAATATTTATATCTTCTGATGGGGATTTTGGTAAAAAAAAAAATACCAACTAAATTCAAATTGGAGATGCGGTTGTCAAGCTAACTCATTTGGGATGTGTCATGCATGACCACATCCACACTGGGCCCATGTCAGCATAGGGGGCAAGTCAGGCCCAATATCGCCCAACCCATTATGGTTTAAGTGTTTTGTGTCAAGCCGAGCCATGGGCAGTCCAACCCACTTGATACCTCTAACTCAATGCTTCTACCAATAGACCTCTAGCCCTCTTTCAAGATAGCAACGAGCTAGATATCATCAATTTTTGGTACTATCTCAACATAAACCTGGTGATGTGAATGCTATCTAAATCTCATTATATACTCTCTAACACTTATTCCTCATTTAAAGCTTACTCGATTAGAAAAATGCATACCCCAAACTCTAAAATACCTTCCAATATCTAACTTAAATATATATGTATTCACATAGTAGACTTGATGGCTATGGTATGTATGTATGTATTCACATGTACCTGCAATTTAAGTGCCCTACTTGTATATAAGAGTTAAGTGGCCAAAAATTAACCCCTACTTGCATATATATAGGCACCTCAGCCCAACACAAACGAGTTGAGAGCCAAGTATCCAATTATCAGGAACCCACCCAATCATGTGGCAAAAGGAAATTCGCTCGCCCCCAGCGCCTCCGCCAACCCGTCCCTGGGCCAACACTGAGGAGGTAAATCACGGGTGGCTACTAGCCATTAGTGCAAATAATTAAGCCATGGGGGAGACATGCGGAACCCACCCAATCACGAAGACCCATGAGATTGTCAATTGAGGCACATGGTTTATTTTGCATTAGAAGATGAAAGCAGGAAAAGGAAATGACATTTTATCCATATGGACATGCAGAATTATCCATCATATGTCAAGTAACATGGAGTTTATGGACCAAGTCACAATTGAGGCACATGGTTTATCTTGCATTAGAAGATAAAAGAGGCCAAAGGAAATGACACTTATCCATATAGACATGCAGAGTTATCCATCATATGTCAACTAACATGGAGTTTACAAACCAAGTCAAAAAAAAAAAAAAAAACACAAAGTGATGTTCTTCATGTAAACATAAATAGTAAACTATCACCGATAACGAAGGGGTTTAAAAAAAAATCCAAAACTTGGAGAAAGAATATATATTTTAGTTGAGAACTCTACCTGTGACTTTGTGTGGGGTGTGGCATCGTGGGAAAATTTGCACAAATCTCCCTGCACGAAAAAAAAAAAATCTGTGAGATTTCTGTACAACAGCTGAAAAGGAATTAAATAACTCTTGTATAATAATCATTAGAGACAATAAAAATAACAAATTTAACCACTTAGAGCATGGATAACATTTTGTGATAAGACTTTCATTTCTTCAATCATCTTTCAAGAAAACAAATAATGCAAAATGCATGATATTCCACTGCTTAAAATTTGAGAAAGTTTTGACCATGTTTTCCTTTGCTCAAACTTTAGCTAAAATCCTGAAGACCATGTCAGCTTGTCTCATGGCAACCAGCCACAGCAAAATAACATACAACAGAGGATCAAAACATCAGGAAATGAATGCACAATACAAATGATATCCTGGATAAAATTTCTTAAGATGTAAGCTCTCTCAAATCACCTTGAAGATCACAAGAATCAAGTAATAACACAGCTACTGAAATTAGGGTAGTAGTTAAGATTTTTGGCGTTTGTACACTTCATCCGGCGCCAACGATGATTAATTTCAACCATATTTATCTTTTCCTCAAAAAACTAGTAGTAGTTAAGATTCTATAGATCATCATAATGTGACACCAGGAACAACTTACCATCATCAACCCATGTTTGTCCTAGTTATTCGAGTTGACTATATGAATCTTATCTCTCCAATGAACTTTATGCAATGCAAGGTTAGATCACTAATAATATACAAATTAAAAATTTATTTTTTCCGTACTAAGTAATATTTTTTTTTGGTCTTCCTCTACTCTTTATACTTTTTAATCTAAAAGATCCAATGTTTCTAACCGTAAAACCTATCGAATATCTTTGAACATGAACTCATTGTCTCAACTTCATTTCTCTCATTTAACAGTCCATTGGAGCTACACCTAATTACTCCTAAATATTAATTTTTTAAATTTTATCCTTTCTAGTGTCAGCTCATCGACCATAGCATTCTCAATAGTACTACATTAATTTTTTAAGTCATGCTTTTAACAGCCCAACACTCAAATCTATGAAGTATGAGAAGGTGTATGAAAGTGTAGTAAACTTTTCCCTCAAGCCTAGGCCTACAAGTCATGCGACTAATACAAGAACCAAGACACGAGAAGCTCCTTGATATCTTCATCAATAGTTTCTCCATAGTCCATATTAAATAATAGATCCAAACTATCTAACAACTTTCACAGGAAGTTCATATACACCCATCCATGGTTTCAAATTTCGTATCTTGCCAAACGAAATGAGCTAAATTTGTCATTCTGCCCAGCACCGCAGGCCGCCACCCTCCCACGAGGTTGCGGGGGCACTGTGATCCCACAGCGACCTCCGCGGACTCACAGGGGCACAGCGATATTGCATTTTTTTCTTTTTTAAAAAAAAATATTTTATTTTTTATTTTTTTAATATTCAGGTTAAAAAATAATTTTAAATTAATATATTTTATATTTAAAAAATATCAAAATCATATCGGCACAACACAATACAGTACTGAAACCGTATTGTTCCTCTGATCATAAACCAAAACTTTGATATGACTCGAAATTTTAAACCATAGGATAAATATTAACCAAACAGAATATGACGAGATGCAAATGTCATCTTATTGAAATAAATTATTTGGAGAACCAACGGGAATAAGTAGCAAAGCATTCATTATGTGCTAAAATTGTTGGTGCCCCAAGGCGGTTTTGATGTGATCAACCAAAGTGTGCAGGAGCTTAGGAATACAAGAAGTCGAACGGAAAACGCAGCAGTCAAGAAGGATGGCGCAAGTCGGCACATCCGAGGGACGCGGGAGCTGCAGAATAGTACACCGGCAGACGAGAAGGTGTGTGCACTCTGAGGGAGAAGCCGGGGAGGAAAGTTGCTCAAGGACGTGAGCGAAAGGCGCAGCGGTCGAGAAGGATGGCACGGGTCGGCGCATCCGAGGGAAGCGGAGGCTACGGAAGAGTACATCAGCGAACGAGAAGGAGGTGCGCGACGTTCCGAGGGACGAGAAGCCGGGGAGGAAGATTGCTCAAGAAGAAAGTGTTAGTGTTAGCCCTGAGTACCAATCATGTGTTGATTAAAAGGGGCGAATTCTGTATCATATTTTATAAAGGCAAAGTTTGGTTATTATATTTTAATAATGTGTGCCAATTAATAATTATATAATAACGCCTTTGAACAGTAGGTTCTTATCTATGGTTATGAGAAGC